>LQNK01000185.1:1782996-1801165 GCA_001586405.1 Phoebis sennae | reverse complement strand
CAAAGATTTCGCGAATTTTTGTACTCAAGATATTTTTTTATCTATACTATTTGTGTACAAAATTTTATCAAGATCGGATAAACTATATTCCGGATATCCTTGGACGAACATTCACCTATTTGATCCTATCTTCGTAACCCCCTCACCAATTTCGCTCATCTTCAAACTCGACATTTTCTTTTCTCTAAACTATTCGCCTATGAAATTTAATCAAGATCGGATAAACAATACTCAAGTTATGGTCGAACAAAGTTTTTCATACTTACATACAAACATATAATTATACAAAATATAATCACCCGGACATCTCGAATCTGAGTTCTTAAAAACTTTGAAAAGTAACATTTACATTTCAGTTTAATTGTTTTTGATCTTCTCAAATAAAGGCGTGCCATTAAAAAATGATTAATTTTACTTCCTAATACATGTTTTTATTCACTTGGGTTATTAAGGAACAGGTATTATTTAGCCCACGTTGATTTACGAAGCTTTGCTCATTTTTCAACGTTTCTTGTGGGTCAGACAGCCATTAGGTATTGCAATATGTGAATGTACTTTGTTGTGTGTACGTATTGTATTATTGTTTGCTAAATCGTGGCGCCACAGCATTTAGTTTCGAGATCTTGTAAAATAACATCACATTAATAAGAATTTCATTTTGCTATGTCTAAATTTAAAAATAATAATTATATTCACATTTATTTGTTTTAGCTGCAGACTGTGTATTTGCGATCTAATTTTTAATTTAATTTAGTAATTGAACAAAACTTGCATCATTTTATAAGTGTAGATATGGCATGTTGGTGAAAAAAAAGAAGTAAATAAACATCCTATATATAAGAAGATCACTGAAGAGGTATAATAATAACCTAAAATTAAAAACAAGTCACAAAATTAAAGAAAACGCATTTCGAACAGCTTTGCGCACAGGTACGAATAATATTATTCATACAATTTAGACCACATTTTGTGTTACACCCTTAAGAAGATTGAAGATTAAGGGGTAGAATATATAAGCATACAGTTACGTTCGTAATGCATATATTTCTTTCCCCTCCTAATTCTCCATTCCCATCAAGGCCTTATACCATTTTAGATAAGTATCCAATTCGCAAATTATCCTTGCGGATGCATAAGGCAGCGTATCAGGAATTAAACTCACTGTCAGCAACGCAACCAGGCAACCAATTGTAGTGTTATTTCTAAATTATTCGTTATTATTTGAAAAATTTTTTAACATAAGCGTTTTGAGCAGTCCTAAACTATGTTGAGGCTACCCTCAGATCACTAAGTAGTAATACTACTATAGATATAATAAAGTGATTTTGTACGGATAGTATTGACGTTGAGTAATTGCGTAAGTTACGCCATCCTTCGGGCCCCTAATGAAACTACTAAAAAATTCAATGGTTTGCAGATATGCTTTCAAGTTTCATTATAATTTTATTCTCTAAAAAAACATATAAGCTTATAAATGATTCCCCACACTATAAGATAAAGCGTGTAATATAGTATGTAATAAATACATAAATTTGATTTCCTCCACGTGTCCCTCGAGACCACTCATGTCGTCCCCTGGCGCCGTACGTGTTCTCACATATTTTACCCGTTTCTACCCGTTTTGCAATTACACTTTTAACTGACTTCCAAAAAAAGGAAAAGGTACTCTATTCGGTCGTATTTTTATGTATGTAATCGTATATCTCGATTTCGAAAATTCTTTTTACATTCGAAGGGGGGGAGTGTCTGTGAAGTCCCATAGACAATTACGATGTATATAATTGTGACTAGCTTTGATGTGGAGGGTCACTAAAATAAGGAAATAACAGCTTTTTGTCAAAAAATAGAACCGACTTCCTCACGCTAAAAATCTATTTACAGTCGGTGCAAAATCTTGTAAAATTGAAAATAGGTCAAGGTACCGTCTTTGAATAGACTTCAAAAATAAAGTAAGAGTTATTTTCTACTAATTAGTACGAGTAAGTGGGGCAAAAAATATTATATACCTATCCTACAGTATTATGTAATATAACTCATGTCTTATCTGCTTTTAACTTCACCTGTTTTGTACTTTGTAATTCACCGTCTTACCTGCAAGAAATAAAATAAAGAAATTAAACATTTGCGTTAAATTTCACACAAAATAACAGTGGGTGTGTAAAATAAAACGTATGATGAATACTGTTGAAAGAGCATTATAAATAATTCTCACCTTACATACTTTTTAAGGTAAAAAATACGGTTATGTAAATTTGCAACGGTAATATACCGTGCCCCAAAAGAAATTCATGTAAATTATTATCTTACGCAAAACGCTGAAATGAGACAGTTACAAACCCGTAATAAAATAATGAAATTCTGGGAAATTGTGATGCTCCACGGCCGTATGTAGGGTGGGAATTAAATGAAACATTCATCACTGTCCGGATTTAAACTAGGACGATGGCGATCCGACTTCGCATCAGCCGCCCGACAATAAACCGCTCATTCATAAAATATGCTAACTCAGTACAAAATAACCCGCTATAAATTTCTAATATTGCGTCCTCTGAAAAGATGTCATATCCCTTTTGCTTTATGTGTTAGATTTGTCAACTTTTTTATACCTTTTTTATTTCAGAACAAGCTGACTATCGCGTAGACTTTCAGTGCTACGCGTAGACATGAGATGCTACGCGTACACCTCCGATGCTACGTGTAGACATCCAAATTAAAGTACTGGGTACAACCCATTAACTTTATTTGACACAGCACCAAGTTTCAAGCTTGAACAGTAATAATAGGTAAAGTTCTTGTATTCTGACAAGCTGGTCTTTAGTTTCAAAGAAATAAAATAAAAATAATTTTATTTTTTCAATAACCGACATTTTAACACTAGCATATTTCTGAAACAAAACTGATGTACATTCAAACAATGCACCACAGAGATCGAACTCCATAATACAGCTATGAAATAAATTTCAGAACGTATATAATATGAAAAGTTCATAATCACGTGACCAGTGGCGGCTCGCTCGTGCGCCGAACCACCGCAAAGTTTGAGTCCTAAAACGTATACTACTTCTATGGGCTCGAGCTCAAAACGCT
The DNA here is from genome assembly GCA_001586405.1 of Phoebis sennae. NCBI lineage: Eukaryota > Metazoa > Arthropoda > Insecta > Lepidoptera > Pieridae > Phoebis > Phoebis sennae. The sequence goes on along the minus strand of LQNK01000185.1, from coordinate 1,798,078 downwards.
TAGCGAGTGAGACAAAACATAGTTCATAGAAAATGTATAGAGAAATAAGACCTCGGTCCGCCCCCAAGTGTCCGAACTATGACGAACGCTACCGTTGGGCGACGCGTGCAGCGCTTGATATAATTATTATGATGGATGAACCTACTATTATTTCCCTAAAATCCATGCAGTTTGTTTGTCCATTGTATAAGTAATAATAACTATCGAGTGTTGATTTTAGTTACATGTTTTTTTCTGTATTATGTTATGAGTTTTTGACTGCGTGTATTGCAGTTTTAGAGTGAAAATGAACATGACTGTATTAAAAAATGCACCACCAGCCGCCATTGCATGCGGCAATGTTTTTATTTCTGAAGAGACAAATAAAAACATTAAATATTTCACATTCAAAACCATTATCTAATTGAAAATTACTTAATTTGTCATTGTAAGTATTTTCTGTAACTTGTTTCTCGTTCTTTAAACCTGCTCTGAAATCGGTCCCGTCATTATTAAGTTTTAGCGAGACAAAAAAAAATAAATAAAATAAAAATAGATTATTTATTGATATTAAACAATAAAATAAATGCCAAGTATAACATTGTGAACGGCAATCTGAATAATTCTGTAATTGAATGTGCACTTCCATTGGAAATAATGAGAACATTCTTTATTTATATGTGAACATGAAATTCTACGGAAATCCGTCCATTTTATTTGTTTACAAAAAATACAGTCATAAATGATAGGAACACAAACATGATTTTTAGTGTATACAAATTTATATTTTAAACTTTTTTAATTAAATTACTATCGTTCCCGCTTCTACGATGAATCCATTAAAACGTATAGATAGAATACATGAAGAAAACGAATTTGCTACACCAAAAATATGATAAATCAGCATGAATGTATCGTTACGTATTTTTGATACATTGATAGAATCCGTGGGGGTTCAAACGTCATTATATTGGAAAATAAATGCCAAAAAATAAATCGCAGCAAAATATATTTATATAGACGTTGCGTAGACCCCCGTTCGTGACTGGAGGCGTTTATAAATTCGACGTTGCTTCGTCAGCAAATTCAACAATACCGCCCTCCGGAAGGAAAGTCACTCGACCGCTCCTTGTCAACGTATCTGATGACAAATGCAAATTTGCGTGACCCAAATTTAACTAACCAGTATTTACTACCCGGATTCAACAACCACGGGTTTCTAATCATCAAAATTTACGACTTGCTTTCATATTTATATAGAGAAAATTTTATAGGATCATAAAATATTGTCTACAAAATGTAATTTACAAAGTTTTAAAAACAAATTGCAGAATAATCTAGACAACAATTTATTTCAAAAGTTGCTTGAAATTAGATTTTAGATTATCTTTTGCCTAAAGTTGCCTAGAAGAAATCGCTGTTAGGAGATAAGGCCGCTTTGTTATACTAAGGTATTTTGTTTTCAATTTCATTATTTTTTGTCAAATAAAGTAAGTAAAAATAACCGATTAAGGATATGCGCATTGTTACCGATACTAGAAAATTCGATACCGGCGGTTCAATGTATTTAAATGTATTCGTAGCAAAGCGCCACAGCATCCAATCGAAATAAAATCTACCGAATCCTTTCGACAAACTCTGCCGTCCCCAGGGAAGGGACCCGTAACCAGGTTACAGTAAACATTCACATAACAAGACGAAGTTTTATCACTTCTTGCTTTGTTCTACGTAAATAGAGATCTCTTTCATACATGTCACTTACGCATGAGCGGAGAGAATTATCTCTTAACTACAGATGACTTGTTTCGAATGTTCTTGTAACCATGGTACATTCATGTCAATAATATATTCCTATTTTGAATACAAACTGTGTTTATATTTATACATTCATTATTCCAGTAATTTAAGAAAGTTAGGTCATTAGATGACTATGGTATTTTAAACTATTTTAAGAATTCTTTTAACTACGTCTCTTAATTGCTTCACAGCTTTATAACGAGAAACATAATTATAAAATACAATCTCAACAAAATTAATTTTAACAAAAATATTAGTTGAGTTAATAATTTCTCCTATTTACGCCTAAATTATCACGTCCTAAATATTCTAGCATTTTAAATTTTAATTGCAAAAACCACCAACCATTGGCCATTATTAGAAACGAAGCATTAGCCAAAACTAGATGGTGACTTCTTTCGTAGATAGTGTTTTTCTCGTAATTTTATCCGTAAAAATATAATTCTCGAAATATATTCAACAGGCAGAAAATCTTTATATTATTTCTTGTCCTTTATTGCACCTCCTATCATTTTCCATCCTTATGGGCATAACGCAGTTTTAAGTGCCTCTGCATAAAATAATACATAATTACTCAAAAACTAATCCCGTTTAAGCTAGCAACCACTGATCATTTATATTGTAATCAAATGCAAACAATCCCAACCAACAGCAATTACGATAAAGAACCTATATACATAATGGGTATTGCGGTGGATTCCATCAATAAACAATCATGCATTACATAAATACCAATCAATACTCGTATAAAGCAATTCGATAATTAATTTAAACATTACAACAAAAGCCATCTTGCACACGTAGACAAACAATGAAGGCCAAATAACAGGAAAAAATTGCGCAATAAAAACTTATTAAGGCGCAAATGCTTATAATGTTAGTTAAACAAGAGCACAGTTTGCAAGAAATGTTTTTGAGTCCAGCAAACTCATTTCTCGTTTTCGGGGCTGGAATGGCGCTATAAATTCATGTTTCCCTGACATTCTACATAACGGTATCATGAACATTTTATTTTTCGTAATAAAAGTAAATACCAATGAGAGTATTTTTTAAAATTACAACCAATCTCACTTTGTGTGGAACACAAAACGAGTATTTAGATTTATCAGAATTTTTATTTAACCACACATACATATATCACTCTTAAGACTTCTCAACTGAATTCCAATATCCCTTTTAGATAACTTATTCTTGGGACCTTTGTGAATGGTAATGTTTGTATTTTTAGCTGATATTTCTTCATGCCTACAAAAAATTCTTCCCATTAAATACGTTCTTACTTTGTCGGGCTAGAATTGGCGTCAAACCTTTTATCAAAAAAATATTTTTTTATACAATTCTAAAGGTCTGTAAATATTCAGTACAGATTTCATTATTGAATTTCATTACGAATTTGCGTTTTGAAAACATGACGAGATGTAACTTTACGTTTTAAATTATTACCCTTAAAGTTACACAGGCTGCATTCACTCCGTAATATGATTAATTCGATGTGCTTTATTTTTACCGAAACTGCGATGTTGTTCCTTGCAAAGCTAACCTAGTTAAATAAAAACTTTGAACTTGGAAAAAGGAATTTCGTATCGTTTTAGATTAAAAAATATTTCGCAATTTTATTTCAATTTTTGTAGTTGTTACAGGGAAATTACAGGACAGAAAATCTCCGACTTCTTTAGATACAATACGCATGGAAAAGTGGAATTAAACGGAAGGCGACGTTGATCCTAAGCCTCTCCGGAAGCGAGTGACCCTTACTTTACAACGACAGTAAAACCTAACAACCGCAGCATCCTCGTCGCCTGTGAACATCACGTTCTTCGGAAAATACTTTTATGCGCGGCAGAAGGTCAATAGGGCCGCATAAATACACCTATGTGTGTGTAACCGACCCATTTTAAAGCCTTCTTTGTGTGTGCGCCGTCGAGTACCTATTATCTGTTCACCTTTGTTTTATAAGGCATATTTTCTTTGTGATTTACGACTTCCCACTTAAGTAAATTTTAGGGATCTTCAGAAGTAAATGTAATAAGATTTCTAAATTTTAAGCTCCATTATTCAAGAGATTCATAAATTAATTTAAACATACATCGGAGTTCATTATAAAATCGTCTTTATATGTAATGGAAAGAGTTTAATTAATATTCAGGCAGGCCAAAATGAGTGAGGAATTAATTTAATCGACCGAGCTTTATGATATATGAACGCCCAGTATCTGAATAATAATACGTTAACTAAAGCTTTTAAATAAACGTACACAAGCAAATGAGTGAAATTAAACGTTTCCTACCTATAATAATAATTTATTAATTCATCAAAGTTGAGTGCTAGCGCCTAATTAAAATAATAATCCAATTATAATGGCAATTAGATAACCAGGCTATGTCATTAACGTGGAATCGATTTTACAGCCATTTGGTACAGATAAGCCTATCAAATGACGCATGTAATTAATTTACAGAAATGATGTGCCTTCGTGTTAAACTAATCACGAATAATTATTGCGGAGACGTTATCAATGATATCAAATTTGATGTGGATTAATACAAACAGAACTTGTTTAATAACAAACAATCAGTCTGGTTATCGACTAGTTATAAACAAAGGAATAATAATACTGTAGAAATCAAGTACTATGTTTTTAAACTTAATAGTCTTCATATAATCTATGTTTTAAAAAATGTATTTTGAAGCGTTCAATCCTTTTATAAACAACAATTTCTTACAAATACTACACTCGTAGCCTATCTGAACTACGGTGTAGTTTGTAGCTTATTGCTACGTGAGCTACAGAAATATGAGCTTTGGGCTATAGAAATAGTTTGTTTTATAAGGATAATACTGTATAGTAATTTTACAAATAAACGAGGCATGACATTAGAATCTTGCCCTATTATTTTACCCATGAAATAAATTGGTTTCTTTCAACAAACGTTTTAATGGCATCCACGAAAGATATTGCGGATACACTCTCAAAACACGTTTTATCTTCCACCCTCAATCTCCTGGAGAGGATTACAGCATGAAATCCCGCCCGGCCCGCGCAAAGTATCCGATTCGGACTGATATCAATCAATCGCTTAAAACGATGGAATAATCGTTTCCGATACGGAGCCTCATTTTTCTTAACATAACAGATTATACGATATAAATTTCACAAACATTTCTTTCTATACTTTTAATTTTCACTATGTAATTACAAAAGATGTATAAGATAGCTACACATGTATCGGTTAATTTTTTGCTTCAAAATATCATCCCATGCTTCGATATAAAACGATGATAATTCGATGTCGGTTTCACGCTATAAACTGGATATATTCCTCTACTTTCTACCATCAAAGTTACGAGTTGACGGCTGAAAAAATCACAAAAATACTCATGCATTTCACTTCTGTGAACGCGTCGACATCTAACGGATACGAGCAGGCCCACAAAGCTCAGGTTCGGCATGAAATATGTTTCCCGTCAAAGGGGGGCACTTTCACCTTTTTGCAACTAACATCAATCAAACCAAATAGTGGGAATATTTTACCTGCAATAATATGACATCACATAAAAATGAAAAAGAAAGGCAAAAGTTATTCAAATATAGATATTGCGGTGAGGTGAATTTGAAAGCACAATTTTTTTGGCATGCGAATTTACAATAGCAGAGAATGGTTTAAAAAGCTTTCAGTGGCTTTGTTTTTGGACGTACAGTGGGCGTACCTATGTCAAATTACTAAAAAGAGAACGAACATACAATTCAATATTGGGTTTGTGTGTGGTACAAAATTTGATTATCTATAATTTTAGGGGCGATCGATCATGCCTACTTATAGGGGCGCGTCAAGTTTGTCTTATGATGGATCATTCGTGAGATTCGAGAGGTGAAGCCTACAATGGTATCATACATGAACTGAATATTCATATCGTGTACATAATATTATATAAAATATATTAAAGGTAGTAGAGCTTAATTTAGTTTATGTGTAGTTATATCGTAGTGGAAAATATCTTTAACGATTACTTTTTTTCTGTTACAGCAGGCAAGTGGAGTATGTGATTCACCTGAGGATTAAATATGGGAAATTGGAAGAGGAGTAGCACAGTATTGAAGAGGAATGGAATGGGAATACAGACTTCCGAGCCCCCGCAATAGATACGGCATCACACCGATTTTCTGCTGGGGGTTGGTAATTTCAGCGGTGCGAGCTCAATCGTGCAATGCTCAGCTCCCACTCTTTTATTGCAGAAAATTTTATGCAGCAGAATACAACCACGTGTGGAGATGTGGCAGCGACACACGTAATCTAAAACGTCGTCACACGGTTAGAAAATGCGTAATATAGTTAGGTATCTAAAAGTTATAATTTAAACAAGGTGACCATGTTTACCATACTAATAATAACAAGACTGAATTTATTCGAATGAAGATTCCAAAACACCTCACGATTATTAATACCCACAAAAAGTAAAAAGAAGATAAACTAGCACGATTTCAGTAATCCTCGCCGTAGGGAAAATAAAAGTATCACACAATATAATCGGACGTTATCTCTGATATTTTTCCCTTACCGACAATTTATTGGTCGTTGGTTGAACGCAAAATAGTACCTACTTCTGTAAATGTAATATTCGTGATATGAGTCCATGTACGTTAAAATGTAATGATAGTGATTTATCTCGGTCTTTTGTAACACATTTCTTATCTCACGGAGCGGGTGTTGTTTACAGTTGATTTATTGGCCCTCCGGCCTTGGAACATTGCAAATTGTGTTACCTCTCAACCGTGTACCGTTTTACGTCATTTATTCCTGAATAGAATATGGCGCGGGTAGTTTATTGTTTACGACGTTCGAGCTCAGCTGGACTGTTTCAGGAAACTTTGAGCCGGTACACAATTAAAATTTTGAATCAAGTTATTTTCAATGAATCAGCACGAATTGTGTTTGAAATACGTTTTGTATTTTGATTATTCGCTTCCATTTTAAATACTTCCATTAATGTGAATCATATTTATTACTGTTCGTATCATATAACTTTCTGATAAAGTAACCAAATCGGTATATCAAAATTTTATTACTTCTGGATAAGCCCATTCTTTTATCTAAAACAAGGTGATTAAATATAATTTCTACGAAAAAAATTGTCGAAATTGATATTAAATAAAAATAAGTCTGCTACAATAAAAGGCTCAGAAGCAAAAAAAAACCAAAAGTAAATCACCCTAACTGCAAACAAAACACACGAAGAATAAATATTAATTGTTATTTTCAAGCTCGAAGCAGTCCTATTCCTCCACCGTCTACACTACCAAAAAAAATATAATAATATGAGAATTATTATGAACTAAAGACTATGTATAATAACCCTATATTATATAAAAGTCCTTCGCTTCATTGGAAATATTGCACATACTATCGAACGCGACACAAAGGCAGAAGTCCTCGTTTCATGCGAACTACTTGAATGGGAACGTCAAGAAGCAACTAAGAATCCGTGGGAAAACGTTCCAGCTTAGACTCCTACAGGCTCTTAGAATTTATTATCAAGTTGACAGTAATATTGCGTGAAAGATTTAAATTATTATGAATTTTCCATGAATTCTCATTCAGAACACGAACGTGATACATTTTAAGGCTGGAGCAATTTAAAAATAAATTTTATTCGCAATTTCATTCAGTGCTGTAGTGACACCTGAATGCGTAAGTATGCGGCCTCAGAGAAATATTAAGGCTCATAAAAGTGGTTCTCAAATAAAATCCGAATTACCGTTTTTATTATTGTTTTATCGTGAATATGTTTAAAGAGGTTTATACAGGGTGGGGACGACGTAATCTCTGTTAATCAAAACACCCACTAGGTAAATGTAAATAAAAAATATAATCAAGATATTTGACAAATAAATGACCAAAATGATTTTACGTATAAAATAAATATTGCAATTTAGATAGAAACATTACACACCAATTATAGCGATTATATTATCAGATAAATCGACAAAATCGCATTATTCAAACGCAAATTTAACTAATAAGTTTAATTTTAAATCGTTTAATGCAATTAGCATGATAAGCGTGATTTATAATAACTTTTTGCCAAAAAAAAAGAACTGACTTGCTCTCAATAATAAGTAGAAAATAAATTTTATTTAATTTTAAAATCTATTCAAAGTTGGTGACGTTAGCTATTTAACAAGATTTTACACCGACTTTTTAGTGTGGGGAAGTCGGTTCTATTTTTTGGCCAAATCCTTACTCTTCTGAATGCAAAAATAATTTTCCAAATCGAACTATAAATTCCGAAGATACGCGACACAGACGAAGAACGATTGAATTGAAAAGCTCCTCCTTTTTAAGGAAGTCGGATAAAAAATACGAAAAATGCAATCCGTCTAAATTATTGAATGATTTGAAATTTTATATACATTATTGTTTAAATACGTATTATAGAGATTCCGTCGTCCCCACCCTGCATATTATCTTATTGAAAACTCATTAAAATTTCCTCGTGTATGCCTAAAGGTGTGCCTACCTTTATGAAGTGGCGGTAGAACGTGAGGCTCGTAATTACACACAATACAAATTAATGCGCCAATTACAGTGATCCCGCTGCTCCAGTTACGCAATAATTATACTTGCACAACTATAATACAAACAACAACATTGCACACATAATCCAATTTTGAACATAGCGCTTGTATTTAATTGTGTCTGCCAAAATTAAAAATAATCTCTTCTAGAGAAATGATTTTTCGTTAACTACTTTTTAGTCACCTTGCGATAACTTTTTGCCAACTTTCCGTTTCTATGATCATAGACAGCTAGTAACGCTGTCGAGAAATATTAAATTTCTTCAACGGGTTTCTGGCAACCAATTAAGTATGGCTTACTAAATTTAGAACCATGTTTGAAAATCGAAAATGCTGAAGCAATAAATACTCGTAGATACACTTGATAGAATGTAATGATTATAGATAGATACTAAACATAGTTCGAAAGCGTATGATGATGAATGGTGCATTGTTTACTTATAACTTTAGTATCTCTTCGTAATACAGGAAAATAAAACGGTATAGGAGGTCGGTTATTGGTACGTCATGCTCTCGAGTGTCACAGAGAGCCAGTTAATAACGATTTACGGTGCCCTTTTGTTCTGGCTCTTATCTTCCTTACACACTATTCACGCATGATTTATTTGATAGCGTGGTCAACTGGCGAAGGGTCTGATGAAACTGTTGTGCTAGACGAGATGACTTTCTGGGAGGATACACAATTGCCCACTGTATCGTGGTAGGGTCTTTCTGTTGTTGATGTCAAAGTGGATATTACTGTGTATTGCGCCTTTTTCCAGACTAGAAAATTACTTTGTGATGAGCATTGTAATTTCTATTGTCGTCGTTTATTAATCCGTAGTTCATATGTATTTGTTTCTTAGTTTGTCTGTTTTGTTACATGTTTATCTGTTTCTTAGCCTTATTAGCATAAGTTCAGCTTCTTTTCTAATATATTTGACTTTGTATGCTTATATGTAAGTATGAAAATCATCTGACGAAAACGTGTTGTTTATACGATCTTGATTAAGATTTATAGGCAATTTGTTTAGAAAAAAGTAAAAACGTCGAGTTTGAGGACGAACAAAATCGGTAGGTCGAGTTTATCCGATCTAAAAATCTTGGGTACAAAAATGACCGAATTCGGTCGCGGGGTAACGAAGATACGGATGAAACAGGCGATTTTTATATTAAAATGAAAAATTTTGATTCATTTACATATTACAGCGCGAGGTATCGCTCGGTGCGAGCCACTAGTATTTGTTGGTTCGAATTGATGACGATGCATGCCACATCATGACGCAGATTCGTTTCGCACCTAACTTTAAAACAATTGGCGTTAAAATTTATTACTCGAAAAAGCAGCGCAATTTACGAGAACATCAAAATTTATCTGTTTAGTGTTGTTCGTAAATCATATACTTTTGACATAAAACTGAATATGTACATATAAAACTGTATGTTGTGAGTGAGTAACAGAACTGCATCGTTTACAAGTTGTAAAGTGTTAATACGAATCGGAATATTGTTAAATGAATTAATTATAACCCAATGATCTGAAAAATATTTTTACCAAGCTGAAATCCATACAGCATGGTAACGGCCGATTTAAATATTTTGATTACATTATGTGAGATATTTCTACTTTAATGGTATCCAGCTTCACTGTATTAATTTCAGAATTCCACTATATAATTTCACTTAATTACAGCAAGATTCCCAAGCAATAGCGAATTCCATAATAATATTATCGAACATGTAAATACGAGCTATTTTATTGTGCCAAAATTAAGTATAATTAATTTTGTATGATTATTTCTATACACATTAACATTCGCATATGTCTAACATGCGAATGTTAAACCGAAAAGTTTGAGTTTCGATTACCTATAAAGAATTTGAAAATTTAACAAACCCATGACGGTTACCTAGTTTTTTAATTATTCATGGACCTAGTATTAAAAATTTTAATTTTAATGGAACTACTGATAGGAAAATCTGCTATTGAAATATTCTAAACAGAACCTGTGAACCTGAGGTTGTAGTATTAACATTTTCTCCCTTAGCGAAAATGTAGTATTAAAAACAAAGCTTAACTTTCTAGTTGCTTTATAAAAACTATAAACTTCACACAATAGTCTAGCACGAGTCTTATATAACTCGTGCGATCCAAAGTTCAGAGCCCGCTCCCGCGGGACAATTACATTCATCTCTAGAATAAAACCTCGAGCGACCTTGTGAACTCAATATACAGGCTTCACTTAATTTCATCTGAAAGCGGCCCCGCGGCACTGGCCGAAAAGAAACATTCCATGAGAGAAGCCATTACGTTTGTACATAAAGAAATGAGTATAAATCAGGAGCGTCGGCCATTACTGCAAGGAGTCGCGTTATTGTGCACGCTCCGTCACGTTTACACGCGAATGTGACAAAATAACCGCCATTACAGAACAAACAGCCTCCCACTAACGTTTGCTGGAACGGTCTTGATCTTGTGGTGTTTAGGGAGATTTAACTTACACTCCGCGTTCTTATCTTTTATTGTGAGCTTTAAGTATACACATGTGGCTTTTATCTTCAACTAACAAAATATTATGTTAGGTAAAAGAATTCTTCCTGTCCACATAAACAGGACTGCTATCCTGCAATATATTATCGAAAGGTTTATGATGTATAAAAATACAAAAATACAACAAATATTCTAAATTCTTAAACAAACCCCAATTAACCTTAACCGATAAGTATCGTCAAGATTCTTGTTATGAGTATATTTTGTCTTGTAGAATTTATTTGCCTGAAAATGCTGATATTATTAACATGGAAAGTAACAGCATTAAAACATTCAAATATAATCACAAAAATATTATGTAACTGTGTAAAATTATAATCCTTAAATGTGCATTACTTTCTATAACAAATTCTATGTCATTTAATACCAAGAATTTACAGACATTTCTGATAAATTTTTCGCGATAATAAAGGCAAATGGAAAAGTTTGACTTCAACGAGAACATAAAGAACAAACTAGCAAAGAGATATCCGACCAATCGTGGCGAATCGTGTTCGCAAAAAGCGAACCTTAAAGTATAGTTTATTTGGGATCGGAGCATAAACTGAACCAAGACGTGAGTCGAAAATAAGCTTTGTCGTTCGCCTACACCTAACGAACTTCTATAAGAACTTTATTGTCTAGTTGCCAGTCTACAGTTTTTCTTTAAATTTGATTTAACTGATAGAAAGTGTACTTGGAGCGTAGATTACGCTATACATAAATATAAAGTGCGAAGTTAGTTATAGCTTCTTATGTACTATAACCATCTCCAAAATTAATAATTGTAAGTCACTTACTTACTTACTTACTCCTTTGGCGCAGGGACCCAAAGTGAGTCTTGGCCTCCGACACAAGAGCCCTCCATTCTTCTCTGTTCTGTGCTGCCACTTGCCAGTTGCAGCACTTTAGTTCTCGTAGATCTTCCACTACTTTGTCGCTCCAGCGATACTTAGGTCGCCCGACTGGACGACGTCCCGTTGGTCGACCCAGGTATGCCCTTTTTACGCCTCGATCATCCCCCATCCGTTCTATGTGACCGAGCCACCTGAGACGATGTGCTTTATATTCTCCGATGATGTTTGGCTCGGCCACAAGGCTTTCGATTTCGGCGTTTTTCCGTACCCGCCAGCTGCCATCTTCTCTTTGGACTGGGCCCAGTATTTTACGGAGCACCTTCCTCTCAGCTATTAGTAGTTGATTTTCTTCCTTCAGAGTTAGCGTCCATGCTTCGCATCCATACAACAAAATCGGTTTAATAACTGTGTTATAGATGCGGATTTTCGTTGTCCGACTAAGAAGCTTCGACGCCAACACCTTGTGAAGAGCTGCACTGCAATGTAGAGCGTTATGTATGCGTATTTGTATCTCATCCTCTCTGGTGTTGGTATCCGTTAGGGTGCACCCTAGATATTTGAATTTGGCCACTCCCTTGTATGAGATATCTTCCACATGTAGGTCTTGTCGAGGTATACGTGTATTTTTGTAACGTTTCATATGGAAGTACTCAGTTTTGGCGTGGTTAATATTAAGGCCAACTTTTCCTGCTTCTAACTCCAGAGTTCGAGCAGCTTCGGCCACTTCTTCGCGGGTTTCCCCCAAGATAGCCAGATCATCTGCATACCCTATCACCTTATGCTTTCCAAATAGTTGTGAGCCCCCATCCAGCGCAAGGACTTTTCTGAGTATGTACTCAAGCACAAGGTTGAAAAGCATAGGTGATAAGGCATCTCCCTGCTTCAGTCCGGTAATCACCGCGAAGTCTTCAGTGAGTTCGCCCCCTACTCTTACCCGCATATTGCTCTCATTTGTAGCTACGGCCACCATTTCGACGAGTTTTGACGGGATTTGGAGCTCTCTTAGAATAGCGAATAAGGCACTTCGGTCTACACTATCGTAGGCCTTTTTAAAATCCACAAATAGACAGTGGACACTCTGCGCGTACTCCCATTTCTTCTCCATCAGTTGCTTCAATGTGAAGATTTGGTCAACTGTGCTGCGATTACGACGAAACCCACACTGATAGTCGCTTAAGACTTTTTTCGCGTACGGTTCCATCTTCTCCAGCAGTACGTATGATAAGATTTTATACGCCGTCGGGAGCAAGGCTATTCCACGATAATTTGTGCAGTTTCTTTTCGAGCCTTTCTTGTGGACCGGGCAGATGATACCTACATTCCATTCTCTCGGCTGTTTGCCAACTCTCCAAATATTTACTAAGAGTTCATACAGCTTCGCATGGACATCTTTGCCGCCGTACTTCCACAATTCGTCAGGGACTCCATCTATTCCCGGAGCCTTGTTATTCTTGAGCCTCTTAATAGCTCTTAGAACTTCATCCAGTGTTGGCGGAGATATCTCTTCACAACTGTCTTCCGTAGTTCTGGCAATAGGCTCTGATGTATAAGGACAATTAAGCAGTTCCAGGAAGTAATCTCGCCACATTGTCTTAATGGCCGTATCCTCTGTAATAAGGTTACCATCTTCGTTTTCCATCGTTTGTGTCGAGGGTTGGTAGCCTTTCCTAACATTTTTTACTTCCTGGTAGAATTTCCGGGAAGAATTTGAGCGAATGAGATCCTCCAATTCGCGTACTAGATTGTCAAGGTGTCCTCTTTGCGCTCTTTTGATGGTTTTTTTGACTTCCTTCCTGTATTTCTCGTACCAAGGGTTCCACTTATTGTCGTTTTCCGCGAGGATTCTATAATGCCGCCTTTTCTCTATGCATCTTTCACATTCTTGGTTCCACCACTTTTTTCGTTTCTTCTTTACTGCCTTGCCCAAGATGTTAAAGCCAACTTCTTTCACGGTGTCTCTCATGGTGCCCCACACTTCTTCGATATTGTCATCCACTACTAAGTTTTGAAATCTATTCTGCAGCTCTAACTGGAATTTTTCTCTAATTTCTAGAGTATTGAGGTTTTCTACATTGACTTTTCCTTCCGCAATTTTTATTCGTTTTCCAAGTATTTTAATTTTAAATTTTACTTTTATCCCCAGAAGATAGTGATCGCTATCGCAGTCAGCACCTCTCAATGTTCTGATGTCTTCGATAGCACTTTTGTGTCTAGAATCTATCATTACGTGATCAATTTGATTGACTGTATGTCCATCAGGAGAACGCCATGTACCTTTATGGATCTCTTTGTGTGGGAACATGGTGCTTCTAACAACCAACGACTTCGACGCTGCAAAACTTATCAGTCGTACCCCGTTGTCATTTGTCCGATCGTGCTTGCTATGCATACCAATTGTGGGGCTGTATATTCTTTCCCGGCCAACTTTAGCATTTAGATCCCCAAGGACAATCTTAATGTCATAGTTCGGTAGTTGATCATAGACCATTTCGAGTTGGTCATAAAATCTATCCTTAGTTTCATCTTCCGCTAATTCTGTCGGTGCGTATGCAGTAACAAACGAGATATTTCCAAATCGGCCCTTTATACGAAGCACCGATATTCTATCCGATACGGCATCAAATTTTATCACGTTTCCTATGAGCTCTTTTGTCACAATGAATCCAGTGCCGTGAGTGTGACAGCCAGCTTCATTTCCGCTGTAAAATAGCAATGCTTTACCATCAATGTCGCACTCTCCATTCCCCGGCCATCTGACTTCTTGAAGTGCTGCGATACCGATTTTATATCTTCGCAGCTCATTGTTCACTTGGTACAGGGCGCCTGGCCTAAATAAAGAGCGGACATTCCAGGAAGCAACTCTTATTTCCTTTATTCCATGCCGTGGGTCGTCGTTGTTGGGATCAGATCGGTTATTTCTCTTTGTCGGTTTCGTAACAGTAAGTTTTCCATGGGAGGGTTGTTAACCCACCGCAAAACCCCCTAAATGCTGGAGGACCACACCCATCGTTGGTCAGCGATTCGGTCGATGATATAGCAGCGCTACATCACTGACTGTTCCCCCATCCGCCACCCGGGGAGACGCCCCCCTACGCCGTGATGGGCCAGCGCGGGGAATTGTAAGTCACAGCGATACAAAATCATAATCGATACAAAAAGGTGTTAGTTAATAAAACGTATTGATTTGACTCTATATGTTTTGTTCTACCCTAAAATTTCCAACATTATGTACTATTTATTTTTACGTTTCAGATAATAAAAAAAAATAAAAAAAAATGCGTTTACTGGTTTAAAAATTTGATACATTTGAATAATTTGGCCCTGGCTCTCTAGCTAGGTTAATACCTTTTTTTTTTTTTTTTTTTT
>LQNK01000185.1:1767945-1782414 GCA_001586405.1 Phoebis sennae | reverse complement strand
AGACGTGAGTCGAAAATAAGCTTTGTCGTTCGCCTACACCTAACGAACTTCTATAAGAACTTTATTGTCTAGTTGCCAGTCTACAGTTTTTCTTTAAATTTGATTTAACTGATAGAAAGTATGTTATGTACTTGGAGCGTAGATTACGCTATACATAAATATAAAGTGCGAAGTTAGTTATAGCTTCTTATGTACTATAACCATCTCCAAAATTAATAATTGTAAGTCACAGCGATACAAAATCATAATCGATACAAAAAGGTGTTAGTTAATAAAACGTATTGATTTGACTCTATATGTTTTGTTCTACCCTAAAATTTCCAACATTATGTACTATTTATTTTTACGTTTCAGATAATAGAAAAAAAATAAAAAAAAATGCGTTTACTGGTTTAAAAATTTGATACATTTGAATAATTTGGCCCTGGCTCTCTAGCTAGGTTAATACCTGTGTTAAGAGAGCCAGTAAGATAACGTAGTCATCATAGAATGAGTTTGAATATGAAACTAAAACCTTGGTAGATATTGTTTGGGTAATAGTTACCCATATTCCTTATATAATATTCATCACGCAAAATCGAAAAGGGAACTAGATTAATGTGAACGTGAACTTATATTTAACTCCAACAAAACCCAATCCTAAGCAATCTGAAACAAAATTATCGATTCAACCAAAACATTTTGACTGGGTAGGCAACTTACTGTCTGGAGTCGTCGTATTATCTCGAAAGCTATGAAACAAAGCCGAGAAAGATCTGTTTCGTTATCTTCCCACGGCCCCGGTAGGCGTGGGTTAATGATGCAGAAAATTCGTAGAATTTCTACGGAGCACTGAAACTGGGGATTATTCAGTATAGCATGATTACGACTCGAACCCCGAGCTTCGGAGCTGACTTAGTTAAACCAAGATGCGCCACGTACTTTGTAATGAATGCAAATGGAAAATCCCGTGAGCGACATAATAACTGGCTTGTTTGTTGGGTGTTCTTATAATAAAGTGGCTATTTTGAATATGGATTGTATATTTGTTCATTATATTCATTTATTACGAGAATGAACAAATCTTGACAGCTGTTGGTGTCTGATTTCATAATATTGAAAGGCGGGTACAGTAAGAAAAGTTCTCCATTTTGCTCCGTTATTTTCGTCGAGACATTAATAAAATGGAACATTTTAAAAAGGTCAGAATAATAGTTAAACGTTTTGAATTATATAAATAAATCTTATAATTTGTATAAGTCACTTGTATTAAAACTTCTGCAATAGCGTCTTCAAACTGCAACAATTTAGTTAACCAATCTGAGAATTGCAATCTCCTACAGTATCCATCCAAGCACCCACGCGACATCTATTCATCAAAGGAACTTAGCTGAATTTAACGCAAATGATGTCGATAAACAACTTGTGCTCTTGGCAGGACAAAAGACGCTACTCTCTCTAGATATATCATTTACGTTTCGCTGATGAATAATAAAATGAAAAGGAACATAAGGTTTTTAGTGAAAATATCTGCAGATAACATGTTACAATTGACACTATCAGTTGTTTTTACTAGGCAAGCCTGTTTGGAAATAGCCTTAACATTTCCGATGGCGACAGGCAATTCAAATTACATTACAGAAAAAGTATTACTTTTGCACAACAACAAAAATGGGTGGTTCATTTTAGTACTAAATAAAATACTTTTATTTTACATTATTGAACACTTTAAATTATTGTTATTTAATAATAATGGAAGGTACTCGCGTTAAAACAACAAGAACATTATAATAGATTACTCTACCTTATATAAGCAGTTTTTATGAAGCAAATAAAATTTTTCTCAATACTTTTCAGTACTAACAGTATAATGCGAGTAATTTGAAAGAGCCCAAACGAACACAAAAGACGACAAGAAGCTTGTTAGTTACAAAAAGTTACATCAAAAACACCACTCATATCGCCTAATGGAACTGGGATAATTGGATAGACAAGAGATTCGCGCCCACATTCACCAAACTAGAGGTTTCACGATTACATTAAGGAAAATTATTAGTACCTTCATCAAAAACTATTATCTAAAATAAGACTGTCCGAACGTTATCCCAATAATTATAATGAATTGTTATTATTGGGATAACTGATAAATAAAATTTATCATTAAGTTTTCATCACTGTAATTCTAAATTATTTTGCCTGAAATAATACAAAGAAAATTTAAATCTGATTGTGAATGTAACGGACCGCTCCCCATTACCATTTAAAGGCGTAACAAGAAGCAAAGAAGAAAAAATTCCATAGCGGAAATTTCATGTAAATTGGGTAAGGCACAGGCGTCTTTTTTAATTCGGTACAAACGAACCATTGTTATAACAACCATACTAAAATTATTATTTTTATTATTTACAATCACAATACAATGCTTTGAATGTTTGGCTCTGTAGTACCCATTGGCAATATTTTTCAACTTCACATACTATGGTCCGAATTCAAATAATACGACAAATAAATGTAAGTAAAATATTTTTATATTGACTGCACATTGTTTGTGTATTGTATTCTATAAAATACTGCTGCAATACTGTTAACATTACGTCACGACGTAGTTTATACTCGATTTATAAAATACACTAACAGCTTCGTTGTTAAATTGAAAACCTTGTAATATAAATAATATTTTTACTAGCTGTGCCCTGCGGTTAGATTTACGAGACAAAATATATCCTAAGTCCTGTTTCGGGTTTCAAACAATATCTGTGAAACATTTCATCCAAATCGGTTCAGTGGTTTAAGCGAGAGGAAGAGACAGACATACACACAAACAGAGTGACTTTCGCATTTTTATTTTTAAGCAAGAAAGAATTAAAATTCTTTTCATCTGAATATCTGAATTTGATGTAAATAATTGAAGCCAATAAAAAAATACAATCATAAGCTTGCTAAAATATTGCTGAAAAGTCATTTGTCAAACCTAGCATAACTCATTAGTCCCATAAAATATTACAAAGAAAGCCATCACTTTGAGTTATGAAATGACTGCCCCTCGCATTTGTAAATTAAAAATGATAAATCAAATTTTATTTGGCAATTTCGATATACGCAATGCGTAAATTCGAAAATGTTTACATTTATCAAATGAATTACGTGACAAAGAAAGCCGTTATCTAATAATAGGCATTTGTTCATATCGTGTCCAAGGGGCAAAATGGACCATTAATAAATAGCATCTACTATTTGAAACGTTCAATTTTGACAGGTGGGTCATCGATTACTAGGGCGATGTTTAAATGCATGGGGTGACATAACATTTGTCAGAATCGATTCGCATGAAGCTCAACTTTTTGTTCTACACTTGGACTGCACCTCATTTATTTACGTTAATACTTTAAATATCGACCACATGTAAACGGAGTACCGTATGTGCCGTAAGCCATCAGTACCTTTACCTTTAATACATAACTGACACCTACGCAACTTTGTAATCTTTGCTTGCTTTCTGACTTATAAACTTCTTTGCATAGTTAATTAACTCAGAGGAATTTTCATTAAATCAAATAAATACCAGGCCTTGATATTATTCGCTTTTCTAAATTTAATTTAACATCAAAGAAATCGGATAAAGATATTATATTAAATTTGATTACTAATACGTGTATATACGTCTATTAAGGTATCTATGGATGAAGGTATAGTAGATAAGGTATCTATTCCGCATACGTCGATACAATTGGGGCAGGGAAGTAGTCAAAGGATCTGACAGTTATTGCAACATTCGCCTCGAATGGGGCTTCCACGTGATGCTCAATTGTCTAACCGAAATGCGGCAGGAGAAATATTGGCAAACGGCAATACTTTTTACGAACGGCGAAACCGTCAATATTGGTTCAATCAGTGAGGTTGGATGTGCGCTCAGTAATAAATACAGACATGAAAATACAATGTAACAATTTAGTTTAGAGTTTATAAATTTAATTATAAAATTCAATGAAAATTTTAACAAAATGTAAATTATATTTGCTTAAAATTATCACAAAATTAATTTTAATAAGTTAACCTCATCGTACGTATGAAATCTTATCTGATCCAATCTAAATGTCTAGAGGACGAAATGCATCCAATTATATTTTAAGCATCAACTCAAGGTTTTAATAATTTTATAAATGTAATGCATATTCATTTCTTAATATCCTTACGCTTATTTTTAAGATGGTAACTCTACATATCTACATAACGGGACAGTCAATTGTCAAGCAAGTCACGTCGCGGGAGGGTTGCCATGTTGTAAAATTGTACGCAGCTGGCTGAATGGAGAATGTTACTAGGTATGCCAAATAGGTTGAAAGTTTGTTACAGTATAGCTTGTACCTATACAAATACACTGTTTTCTGTTGCAGTCAAAAATACCAAGTAGTTTTCATTTTATAAGCTTTTAAACTTTCGAGTTCCGCTAAAGTCACGTGACCGCTTGTGACGTCACAAAACAGACGCCACGCGGGCCGCGCTACTTCGCAGCAACTATAGTACGTGTGGGAAGCGCTATAGCGAGCGCATGAGCTGTCTGTTTTATGACGTCACACCGCCGCAATCGCCGCGTCGGGCGGTTACGATTTGTTTTGCTTATAAATCAAAAACTAATTGACGTAACAAAATAATTTTTTCAACAGTATTTTTTAGTTAAAAAAAACAATATGAAAAGCTAAAAATCAAAATTTGTTAACATTCTTCATTCTCGAAGCGAACCAATTTAAACCGAAAAAAGCAGCAATTTCAATGCGATGATTATTCACGATCTGAACAGCGTTGTATTGCTGAGGCAAATGTTCTTGAACACTGCTTGAGGGACACTAACGAGTTTAATGATAAACAGTTTTCGCCCTCGACATCACCCTGTACTTATACAGGTTGATATAGAAATATCCAGATCCAGATAATAATATCTGTAATTTTAACTAAATCTAAACAGCCTTGGGATGTACTTTTCCTATCGAATCAAAAACATAAGAAAGAATCAAAATTATAATCGTTTCTATATTAAAAAAGTTCGTCGAAAATTTTGACTTCAATTAACGAACCTTATTTAAATTAACGAAAATTATTTCCAATAAAACAAAATCAGTAAATTCGCTGATGTCATATCTATCCAAACCTTTCAAAAATTGTTGGAATTAGTTTCGAGTCTATCCACACCAAACAAAACCAATCGTACCTATTCATACCCATACATTTAGAACACATATTGCTAACTGTTCAAATAAATAACCAGAACAGTACGAGGAACAGATTTCAATTTGGTTAACCTCACGTCCAGGGCTTTGTTTTTCAATCCCGCACAAATTAACTGTCACCCTTAACAAAGCAGCTTTCTATTCACATAGACCCTGTCGGATAGCATTAGTTTAATTCCCCTGGTTTAAAGCTAACGTAGATCAGATATGTTTACTCACTTGCATAACATTTTTAAAACAAGAAATTGAATTGGTATGGTTTTTATCTAAGAACTAATTGATTTTAAACACGATTTATTTCGTTCACAACAGAGGAATGGAGTGGAAAAAGTGGTCACGAGCGGACTATGAATTTGGTTTGGAAATAATTAATAATTAATTTCTGTATGATTCAAAGTTTAAGCTACTGAATAGCAATATAGGCTCGTATAAGATTCATTATACCTTCTTCAGATAGCGCACTAATATTGGTGTCACGGTAACCTTCGAAATTGCACCAGTATACGAAAACACTAGTAGGTATACAAAAACGTGCATAAAAAGGCATATATAACGGAAAATATTCTGAAACAATAGAACCCTCGAGAAAACAAAGCACTCGTTTTAATGAGAGATATGTAGAGTATGCCACTGCATTTATTCAAAATTTGCCTTTACTAAAAATAAAAATAATGATTTGATGTTTGCATTATGCACACATGGCTTTTTGAATTATATTACAGCCTTCAATTTGTTGACATAATACAAATTGATGTTATTTTCCTCATTAATATAAATAGAATATATCATTACACTTCCAATTGATTACATTAGATATTTACGAAGCCTTTACGGAACGAGGCATTCTTGGATCAATAACAAGCTCGTAGGCAGGCCAGACATTAATTTGTTTAATAGTTCGAACCAACCGGGAAGATTACATTTAAAAATGAACGAGAGAAGTGAATGTTCCTTCATTTGCTTAAGGCCAAAAACTTGGGAAGGCACTAAAATTTGATATCGGTTTGGAGTTCGGAGGACACCCTTACTTTATAGCTTCAATTACTAGCAACCTTCATCTCGAATATTACGGGATTGGTTTTGAGTTTTATGAGTCCCCGAGAATCGTAGTTACTGCAATGGAAACTTGTTCCAAGACTGACAAACGAATTTAGCCAAATCTTTGCAAACACCACGATATTTTTATCACCTTTCAATTTTTTTTATTTCTTATCTAACAACTGTATAAAGAAATTAATTAATGGTTATAAATGATAATAATTTCTTAGGAAGTGTATATAGATGACAAATTTTAAAAACGGTAAGTGATATACTTTACAACAACGTAATTTTATATTAATAACCCATTTAATATGTTACAATCAGACAGACGCCAGCGCATCATCTAAGCGACGCACGTCTATTGCAGTCATCAAGTATGATAAATAGATGCCTTGTAATCTACACGAATGGAAATTTAGAATAAGCCAAGGCTTGTTAATATAGTCCTGCGACCTTATCATACAAAATACATGTTACCACTTTTGTTACGTAAGTTCACAGTGTACACGTGACACAATTTGTGAAGAATATTCAATCCCCTATAACAGCCTCTAATAACATAGCTATTGTGTGAAAATCATAACTATATCAACCCCATTGTACAAAATATTTTCATACGTTTTATAGATCCCAAAACTAGCTATTTATTTTTTTATATTCAATGCTGTTTCGGAAAACGAGGAAAAATATATTATTCTTATAAAGAAATCCTGACAAAATAAATACGTATTGAAAAACAAATTCTATGGATTCCCGTTAATTTTCCTCTTTACCATTCTGTTTGGAGAGAGTATGGCGTACATCATTGAGTTAAAGAACTGATGATAAACAAATTTAAACTGGAAGACTCTAATTGCGTATACACGTTTCACCAAAAGGGACTGAATATGAAGCTCTCCACGATCAAATACCCCTATCATTTAAATGGTATTAGCAAATTCATTCTATTTTGAACCTTATTGTGAAGTATGACAACAATTTTGTCATTAAGACCAAAATTTATGATAATTTATATTTAATAATTCTACGATACGGTGAATGATTTGGATAAAATTTTGTACAGAGAACCCGAGTAAGGACATAGGATAGTTTTTACTTTTTTCCCCGGTAGTCCTACTGGAAATCGCTAGTGTATTTATAAAGCAGTTATGATGCATTTCAGGTTCATATATTTCTCGTACATATTTATTGTATAATAATATATTCTACGTCGCGGTCGTTGTCCTGCCTTGCATACTTTTCCGAATATTTTGATACATGTTCGTATTATTAACTTTACTGAAATATTACTGTTAAAATACATATTACTTTTATAATCTTTATACAAAGAAATTTTATATCCAACACCTTTTAACAATAACATTGCACTCCGTATGATGATAGACCACAAAGCTCTATCCGCTAACAAATACGAATATGGCCTAAATTCGACTCCTCGTCAATAAATTGCAAACCGACAACTTAGGGTACATATTTGAATACATAGATGGAAGGAAATTTCTATTCTATGACAAAGACAGTAAGGGTTAGAATTCTCTATCATTTCCCGTTGTCACTGTATAACGACGTTGCTGTGAACAGTTAATGGCGCATAAAATTCGCGGAAAGTATGAACTATCGTATTTATTCATATAGGGAACATTTTAAGGTATTATTGTAAAATTTATGGAAATAGATATTTTATTATATTACTCTTTTCTGACATTAAGAGCAAAGTATTAATTATATCTACACTAATATTATTAAGAGGAAAACTTTGTTTGCTTTGAATAGACTAAAAAACTACTGGACCGATTTTAAAAATTCTTTCACCATTCGAAACATACATACCTACATTATCCACGAGTAACATAGGCTATATACTATTTTGCTACGGGTGCGAATCCGTGCGGAACTAGTAACAAATAAACGAAGACAATAGAATTATGTCAAGATATTTGACACACACTTGGATAATTAAGCGGTTCTATAAAGAAAATTGTTTTCATGACACTGATTTAGAAGAATAAATTCCATATGATCCAATAATTACAATGAAACAAATGTTCACAGAAACGTGGCGTGATTCAAGCTTATTATTTTAAACGATTAGTTGATATGTACTTATAGTTTCTTTTAAATGGATCTTATTCAACTCCATATTAAGGTGACCTGACGAACTTCGTGCCGCCATTTTTGAACGTGGCTTGTATAACAGTTGCAAACTATTTGTATGGGAATTTAAAATAGTTGTTTTACTATTTTCTTCACAATTTCTGCATTTTTTCTCACCTTTGACCACGTTTCTTAAATCAGTGCAACCGTTTTCAAGTTTCAGTTTCTAGTTCTTACCAATCTACCCAGTGTTTTGACCTAAAAACAAACTAACAGACAGACATACAGAAAGAAAATCCAACCATGGTTTTGCAGCCTATAACATAATATGCATTAGTCTTTTTATAAAATATTCAACATACAGAAATGGTCTGGTTACTATTTTATTATAGGTATGTAGGTATAGAAGATTTACAATGAAACAATTATATGTGAAATTTGGGCTCCAGGACAAAACGTAGTACCTAATAATACGTAGAACCATTACTCATCAACTTATGTACGAATGAGGACATTTCCAGGCACGGAGGCGTTTCATGAACGTGACCCGCTTGCAGACTTATATCTGTTTTTGTAGCAACAGAAGAAACGTACAAATCGTATCAGTTATCCCAGCAAACTAATATCGTGTAAAAAATTGCCCTTTCAAACTTTCTGTTGTATTAACTTTTTTCAGATGTTTTGTAGGCAACTAACAATGTACTTTTGAAGGGGTGGTTCAGAAAATAATGACAATAATTAACATACTAAGAGTAATTGGTATGTTTTATAAATAACTTCTACATACATATTTCTGGGTTCATACTTGTATCTAATACCTTCAGCGGAAGAAAACAAGAATATTATACATCTGTACTTTGAATATCACACGTACAAAGTTATCGTACATGGACCAATTTGCTTGTATGAACAAGTGACATTGTTTGCGTATTTCACTTTTTTGTGCCTCAACAACATTAACAGCACATTCTGAATTAATAATACAAAAAGAGTACCTCACTCCAAATATGTTTCCTTTTTATGTATAGTTTTAAGTTAATGTTTCTAATACTATTAAGTACTACTGGTGCATAAAATAAAGTGTTTATTCATTCATTCACTCATTCATTCACTCATTCATTCATTCATGTTTTTACTTTTCTGATAATGTTTCAACCCTTAACAGGGACAAGACATTAGTCGACGAGCGTCTCTTAATCAAGATGGACGAAACACTTCAGGACTGTATGAATGAAACCTCGCCCCTTTGGAATATTCCTTTTATCTGTACTCAACAGATGATCTTTTAACGACATTTTCATACAAATTATATCTTTCTTATTATATATAGGATGGAGTTTTGAATAGCCAACTGAAGAGAAAGTACTCTTAATAATTTAGATACGTAAATTATAAACCAAATGAAAGGATATATCGAAAACCATATATCGTACAAAAATAAATAATTGTTTTCTTTTAGTAATATTTTCTATCCACAGTATTAGTAGTACCTATTTCCCTCCAAGTGGCATTACAATATTCCACCCGTATACAAAAAGATAAATTACGATTCATATATAAATATAGGCCGTAAAATATAATATACTTTAAAGCTAAAGACCGAAAATTTAAATTAAATATTAAGGGTGATGACCCTTATGGATTCATAAGCATAATTGTGTAGATATTTCTAGAGAATTCCAAAATATGGCCGAATTACAGAAGAAGGCATTCTTCCTAAAATAGATAAAGTAAGTCGGTATTCATTTTCTTAAGAGTAGCAACTTTACGACCGCTGATATCAAAATTTATCTCCATATATCAATCCGTATATTTAAATACCTATAATATTTTATAACCAAGTTTATACGCAGCGTGATGAGTCGTTTCCATGTAAAATCCGTAAAATCAAGTGTTTTACTTGGTTGACTTTTATGCCCGTTTCATTAAAATAAGAAAAAGAATATCTTTATTAAAGGTTATTTTGCAACGTATGTAATCACGTATGTGTTTGAATGTAAAATCAACCTTTTTACTTGGTGCACTTTTACGTCGACTTCATTAAAAAAAAAGAATATCTTTATTAAAGGTTATATTGCAACGTAAGTAATTGGTTGTCGTACTTGCAAACAACTATTTTATAATTGCAAAATACATAAAGAATGAATGTTTTACTCGTAGCATTTATAAAACTGATTTAGCAGGGTTATCCGACTCTGTGAATCCGATCCTAAGACAGTAAGCAACGCATGCGCAATATGAATACTCAGGGCGCCATCGCGTCGCGGCAGCTCATCTCACATCAATAAAAGAAGCCAAATACCAATCAAGACGCACGCAATCACTCTCAATTATTTCTTAATAACTCAACCAATGTTGCAGGCCAAGAAATCATTTGTAGATTTCCGATTTAGAGAGATTGGTGAAAACATTTCGTTTGTTTACACAGTTGCTTAACAATTCGCGAAAAAGTTGTTGTAAATAAATTATTTCATTTTACGAATCCGAATAAAAGATACATCCGATTCAGTAAAAACACAAAAAATCAAAATTAAGAAGAAACCATTCTTTCAATTCCTTCCTGACCTATTGTTTTTTAAAAATCAAATTGAATATCATTAAAATCTTAATTGAATTTTAAATACAGAATAAGGAAAGATAATAAGTATATTGAAAGAAAATAAATTGCTAACCCAACAAAAACATCTGATAACAGGGACTGTTTTACAAAAAATGTTTAGTAATTTCTGTTTTAATTGCACATTAAATTGAGGGGTGTGGCGTAAATAACTTGTTTGTTGATCTTCAATAGCCGTTAATAGCACAGCAATATCCTTTTGATGGCGACCTCAAAGAGATACCTACCGCGGAAATTTCAATAGCGCTGCCATACAATCATAGATAACTTTAGAATTTTACGCGTTACCAAGAAGCAACTTAATAAGAATAAATTACGAGCATCTTTTATGAAACTTTTAATACTGATCATAAAAATACACATCTAAATGAACTAAGCATTAATCTTTTTGACACTTAAAAAATCTGTAAACAAATCGTTTCCTTTCTTCCTAACTTTTAAAAAAGGTTCTTCTGTAATCGTTACCAAAAATATACATTTGTATTGCTATAAGAGTCTTGTAATCTGGCTTAGTTCGAGTTCGTTTCGGTAAAGCGTTATAAATCTATCATGTAGCGTGAATGGGAAAAGGAAAACTTATTTTTACTTCAATTGAATTGTATAACACGTAAAATATGTTGACGGACATATCACAACGCCTTTGAGTCCCAAGCTTAAGATAAGCTGGTCGTGTGGAAAGTAGATATGATAAAAGAGTTACATATTTATTGAATACATTTACTATGCATTAAAATATATCGCTCGTCACAAAAATTCTAGTATTCATTTTAGTAATGTTTTAAAATTTGAATGAACCACCACCTCACATCACCTCTAACATGATTTTGGTAAGAGAGTTTAAAAATAACTAGCCACGCCTCGCGGTTTCACCCGCGTATGTAACTTCTGATCTCGTGGGAATTCCAGGATTATAAGAAGTCCATATGTTATTTTGAATCCTTGTTACGTTTTATCACAATCAGTTTAGTAGTGTTTCCATGAAAGAGTAACAATCACACATACATACATCCTCACAAACTTTCGCATTTATAATATAAGTAGGAAGTAAGATGCATATTTACTTTCTGATATAATATATTTCAAATGCTTCGCATTCTCCATTTAAAAATCGTAACGTAATTTGACGAAAATACAATAAAGAAAGTGTTAACCGCTAACTTCATACCCTTCATATCAGTTTAATAACAATCGTTTTATATGTTTTACAATGCTTATCGTATTTGTTACATTATCCATTAAAAAGAACATGCAATAACATACCTTTTTTGCATTCCTCTATGTTTTCATCGGAGTTGTCACCGCAATCGTTGTCGCCCTCACAGACCCATGATATTGGTATGCATTTGCCGTTCGCACACTGAAATTGTTTCAGCGAACACACATCTGTAACAAAGACCGTGTATATTAATACTGATACAGGCTTATATTATACGTTTTATCTATACTAATATTATAAAGAGGAAAGATTTGTTTGTTTGTATTGGATAGGCTCCGAAACTACAGGACTTATTTGGATAAGATTTTTTTATACAGAGTTTCTTTGAAACCCCAGACAGGATATAGAATAGTTTTTATCCCGAAACTCCTACGGGAGCGGGATTTATACGCGGGTGAAATCGCGGAGCTCAGCTAGTCTATGTATATATTTTAAAACAGCAACAAGGCTACATATTCCGAGACGATGAATAGTATTTTTTTCTGTTTATTTGTTCGGCAAAAACCATTAGGGAGATTTTGAATTGATTTTGATTGATTTTGAAATGAAAATCTAATCTGACTTAAACCTAAATCATTCTATACTAATTTAGGTTTAGGTTAGATAAGGTTCAACTTGAATGCTACATTTCATTTTAAAAAATGTTTTTAGGATCTCGTAATTTATAAAAAAATAAACTCGAATACTGATAGGTGTCTTTAAAAATGACATAGAGGTTTCTAAATTGTTTTTTTGCTTAAATAAATCTGAGACTTAAGTGTACCCGTACGGATAGCTAGTTTCATAATATATACATATGGGTAGTCACTTCAACTAATCCCTTTTTAATGAACTACCACTTATAACCGGAGTCGTTATAAAAACCCTCCGATCGCACGGGGTTACTAGTGCCTACTCGAGGCATTCTTAGCATAACGATGGATATTCAACAACATAAGCTGTAAATATAGTTCCTGCACTACTTCGACTTTGAAGTACTCTCTTCCGGTTACTTTGCAATTAATTTTATATTTCTACTACCTTTTCCCGCGGCTTCGCTCGCGTGGACCCGGCAATTCGAATTTTTCTCACCTTTTAAACCTTCCCTAGACCTCCACGAATAATTCAAGACCAAGATAAGATAAATCCGTTCAGCCGTTCTCGAGTTTTAGCGAGACTAACGAACAGCAATTCATTTTTATATATATAGATTATTTGACCGCCTCCTTGGTTCAGTGATTAGCGTGTTAAGCGTTACAACCCATAGGTACTAGGTTAGGTTCTCGGTCGAGACGTGAAACAAAATGTCCGGCAGGGCACAGAAGGCTGATCAACTACTTGCCTCTAAATAAAAAATTGATCAGCGAAACGGATTCAACATCCACTTACTACCCCAATAGGGTACATGTGATGTCAGATTCTATTGATAGGTACATAACGTTATATATTTTCTTATTGTTATTAATGACTATTAATATTATATTTAAAAAATCTTTGAAAAAGGTTTTACCTTCATCCTAAATACAATCCAAATAACCGCCAATATATTTCAAACAAACACAAAACTTGCGGCCCTAACTTGAAAATGTTATTTATACCTTTATTATATCGCTACTAAAAGAACCGTTGTATTCATCTTTATAACGAAAGCTTTGTCGCGAAAAGGTCTTGCACTTGACACGACTACCTATTACGGCGATAACAATTTGGATAATGCGCGGCTTATTCTCGTAGCAATTGCTGATAGTGGATTTATACAAAAATGAATCGACGGAGTATTGAACTCATGAATTTTCACGCGATATATACTTAACAGATACAATGAATTTGCTTCGGTACATCATATGAAAATTACGGTTAGTGACTTATTACAAAGTATACGTACAGATATTATGTGTTTGGACGGAATTGCATTGTCACTATACCGGCATCATATATGTATATGCTAAGTACCATCTCAATTGGACAACGGGAAAGCGGGCAGGGCTCAAATTCTACTTATGTCATCAAATTATTATGTATGGTCGTTCATCTCTATGGGTGAATATAAACCAAGTATGAAATAGCGTGACCTATTTTTAAACCCGACGCATAAAGAGGTTTGATGAAATAAATAATAAGAAAAAAAGTTTGATATGTCTGTGTGTCCGTCTTTCTGTCTAATCAATATAATATAAATAATAATAAAAATTAATTTACCAATGGCATCATCCTGAACGGATGAAACGATTTCAATTTAGTTAGTTTTTTACATAAGTCATGTTCGAGTTCTAGACATGTTTGATGAACATCGGTCGAGTCGTTTCAAAATAGACGGA
>LQNK01000185.1:1734974-1754646 GCA_001586405.1 Phoebis sennae | reverse complement strand
TCTAAGCAAATGAGTTATTAAAAAAACAGCCTAAAATCGTGCCTTAGCTTCAATATTCGCAGGCTTTGGCCCCATGTGACTTCCCTGTTACCAAAACTGAAAAAGCCAGGGATGTGCAACAATTGATGAAAATAAATGGAAACAATATCGAGAGATTTCAATGAAAGATGGGTCAAAACCTTGGTCAGTTTATTTTATACTAGCGACCTGCTCCGCTTTCGCACATTATATATTAAAACTTCCACTTGAAACACTATGAGTTTTTTTTTCTCATTTATTGGGGGACTCTTGTACAAAATTTCGTGTCAATCCCTTCGTACCATAAGCTAAATTTATACAGTACATCGAATCTATATTTTAAAAAACCGCATCAAAATCCATTGGGTAGTTTCAAAAATATAAGCATACGCACTTATGGACAGACAGCGAGAAGCAATAAGAAGTGGAGATTACATTGGTAATAATAACAAATAAATATTTTGTTTAAGAACAAACAAAAGTCACCTTTAAAACTTTACGTCGACATAATTCTAAGCAACCTTCGCAATTTGTATGAAACAGGACACACGCTCCTTGAATATAGGCCAAGTTTCCGTAAATAGTTGTTCAATCGAATCGGAAAAGAGGGTTTATAGATCCACGTTAACTACTAATATTAGAAGAAAGAAAGAAAGATAAAAGTTTTATTTGTCCCATAAACAAACCGTACCTTATAAATAACAATTAAAACTAAGACTTAAAACTAAATTGGTGTTGTACGGTATTGTCACGGGCCCAAACTAGGTAGTCACTCAGCATGTGCTGCAATGCCCTGGGGCTTTTGCAGCGCTGATTTTCAGTGACTCCTAAATTGACAAATACGTTTGGAGTGTCAGAAATAATAAAAATAAAACTATAGATTTAATAAGATATTATTATAAAACGTAATTAATACTTATATATTATACTATTAAAATGAACACGTGAACAGATATATGGATAGATAAATATACTTGTAATATAAATATAAATAGAAATAGTGCAAACATAGAAACAGAGGACGCGCGTGGTGTTCGTCATATGATTGTGCGACTAAGTGTGAAACGTGTGTTCCGATAAAAGATGTTTTTTGAGGTTATATTAGAAGGCTTGAATTGTCCTGGATCGGAGTAGTGGGGGAGGGAGATCGTTCCAGCACTTCGTCGCGGTGAACCTAAAACTGCCCCTAAAGGCTGCTGTGCGGAAACGGGGGACGGCCAGCTTCGTAAACGATGCCCGAGTTACATAAGCCGTATTGCGTTCCCCTACCCACCTTACTTTATCATAGAGGTACTGGGGCGTCTTGGTCATCATAACATTAAAAAGCATACATGCAAGATGTAGTCTACGACGGCTGTCCATTTTTAGAGATTTGGCGTTAATCAAGTAAGGCGTAATGTGTTCTCGGGGAGGTACGTCCCAGCAGAAACGGGCACATGCATTCTGCACACGCTGTATCGCATTCTTCGTCTGCTTTAACAGCCTGGGTCCGTACATAACGTCGGCGTAATTGAACTTGGATAAGACCAGAGCCTCACAGAGCCGGATCCGAACGTTAACATCCAGGTGTTTCCGAATGCGATACAGCAGCTTAAGGCGATAAAAGCAATTCCGTATTGTGGTGTTAACATGCTTCTCAAAACGCATATTTTCGTCCATTATAACGCCCAAATTTCGTGCATCCTTAACACGCTCTATTAACCTACCTTCAATTTTAATAGTTAAATTGTTTTGTTCAATCTTACGAATAAGATTTGGAGTGCCTAGAACCATGTACTTGCTTTTATCTGGATTAAGAACTAAGGTGTTACGGTCAGACCATTGCGAAATTCGGTCGAGGTCACTATTTAGTTTTCCTACTGACTCCATGAAATCACTAGGATTAAACGATATATATACTTGAAGATCATCGGCATAAGCGTGATATCTACTATGTTTAATACAATTTATGACATCTGCGCTGTAAAGAATAAAAAGTAATGGGCCCAAAATTGAGCCCTGAGGGACGCCTCTTGTAACATTGGAGCACTCAGAAAATACAGTAGATCCGTCTACCTTATTCACTACTATTGTTTGAGAACGCATACTTAAATAACTACTGAACCATTTAACAGTCCCAGTACTGAACCCGTAATAAAACAACTTGGACAGCAGCAAAGGCACATTGAGAGTTTCAAAAGCACGTGAGTAATCTAATAGAACTAACAATGTCCCCTCGCCACTATCCTGAGCTCCTAAAACGTTGTATTACAAATGTTATAATTTGTATGTTCATAAGTTTGGATGTTTGTGTGACAATGACAACGCAACTATTAAATGGATTTTAAAGGAATTTGGATGAATTAAGTTATAGATTTATAGGCACGAGCAAAGCCGAGGGTAGCTGCTAGTTTATATCAAACTCCAATTCTCGCTAAGCTTCCTTTTAAAACGTATCCCGTTTTCATTTTGTAGTTATATGAATGAATGAATGTTACTCTCATTATTATGAAATGTAAGTTTACTTGTGCGGTATTTTTTAAATATTTTTTTCTTTTCCTTTTACTTCTTTTTGTAATTGAAAGTTTAGAGTTTTTATATTTGACAAAGCAGACCTTTTCTGCTACGGTCAAAATGATAAACATCTGAATACCCACACACTCATAAACACATGACACACCAAAAGGTAAAGTAGGGCAAAGAAGGGATAAAAAAAAACATTGTAAACGAAAAAAAAAACGCGAATAGATTAGAAATGTGTACAGGAAAACGGACAGAAAAATATTTCTAGGGCTTTGTGAGTTCTTTTTATGTATTTTTTTACTTTCTCTTTTCCTTATTAAGTTCTTAATAATACAATAAACAAATAAGATTGCAAAAAATTAAATAAAACCGAACTAACAACAATACCAAACTTACAGAAAATTTTTCAAGAAAAAACTGAAGCGAACCCATAAATTCACACAATACAGTAAATACGTGCCTTTGGAATAAAAATAAACCACGTATTACCCCGACACAGTTTTGTACTTTAACTGAATAAAGCTTATTGCAGACTGTACAGGTAAAACCTTATAACAAACCGACAGGTTTCCCGACTTGCCGTAACTTCTCGCTCGTGGGAAATCAAAGAACGCGCCCGAAGCGACTTCTAGTTATTCTTTAAAATATAACCTAAATCAAGCTATTCGAACTCCTTTATTTAAACTGAACTCCACCATTGAAATATCGACAATTCAATACGCGAAAGCTTCTTAGCGTTTATAGTTAAGTGAACTATATCGATACAAAGTTATTATAAGTTTGGTCTTTTGTTTCGATTCGAATAACATGTTTTGAAAATACTTGGAAATTAATTTTGTTTCATGTAGGTACTGTGTATCTTATTATAAGGAGAATGGGCGTATTTTGGCTATGCACAGTCACCCAAAAAATCAAATAAAGGGCTCATGTTAAGGGACAACTAATTTTACTATGGGTGTTTCGTTGCAATTCATTTGTAGAAAAAAATATCATATTTTAATGTACAGAACTAAGTTGTAAAAGACCTTGATTCGTAGTGCTTGATTAGTAGGTGGTTAATAGT
This sequence comes from Phoebis sennae, assembly GCA_001586405.1. Taxonomy (NCBI): domain Eukaryota; kingdom Metazoa; phylum Arthropoda; class Insecta; order Lepidoptera; family Pieridae; genus Phoebis; species Phoebis sennae. The sequence goes on along the minus strand of LQNK01000185.1, from coordinate 1,751,063 downwards.
ATAGTCTTGTATAGTATTCTATTATCAGTGCTATAGTATGAGAATAAGGATAAATAAATAGATCTTACTACATAAATGGAGAATTAAATTAATGATTTAGAAAAACTTTCAGTATTCTATCTAAAGATGTTTCTTTAGAATTTTGATGTTAATAACCTAATACGATAATGAAACGAATTCGTTTTAGTTATAGATGCAAAATAAATTGGCAATTTAGCGATTACAAACACAAAATGTAGATATTTTTTTCTACAATATATAGGTGTTAAATGAAGGAATTTCCAATATACTTATTCTTATAATATACGTAATGAATTATCCAAACCGGTTGTAATAACACAAAATAATATAAAATGGTGGAAATAGAGTTCATAAAATATATACATACTATCAATTATATTTTTGAAACAATCAAGTTGATAAAATTGTTTTGATATTTTATACCAAATCAGCCGTTTATCAAGTAATACCCTACTCGCACTAAAAAATAATTGCATGTAAACTAACACATTTATTAAGTCCATGTTTTAGGGTCATATTAATTGGGTCTTGTAGTAACTGAAATGTTTATTCCGCGTACACAAATATACGCACAATAATTGCCACAGTGCCAAAACGAATGGTAATGTTTTATTAAGATTAAAGTTATTTAATAAAGATTTCTCGATTTTCATTCACTTGTCAGCTCACGACGGTTTCCAATTATTTTCTATTCATTGGCCCGACGATATAGCGCTCGCATTAGGGACCGTAGTAGCACCCAATTTTTTCTCTTGATTAAATTTTCCACTGTCTTTCTATAATCTTATTTGGCTGGAAAGTTTCTTCAAAAATATTCTTCATTTTTAACATATTTTGTTTGAATGCTAATAATTGGATATGTTTTATTTTGATTATTGAATTGATCATCTAGCTAAAATGTTTCAACGTAATGTTGATCGTAAACTTCGCTCAAGGGAGTCATAACACGTCGTTTTAACCAACCGTTTGCGTCGTCTAAATTAGGCTACACTTCGTTCTCTTTATCAGCGTATAAAGCATTTCACATCTATTTTAATAATCTAAGCTTTCCGCCTTTTTGATAATGAAAAACGTTTATAGTGAACACGACAGTATAGAAGAGATATTGTAACTCATATAAACTCAAATTACAACGTGTAGTACATTTATTTCGAAAATAATGTCTGGTCTTTTCCAAAATATAACGGTTAAATGACATTGTATATCCCAGTTTTATATACATCCTTTCAATGTGAAACTCACAATAATACAATCTCCTAAAACTCTGCGGTAAAATTTTGCACAGAAGATTTAAAAGGCGTTTCACATTTTACAAACTTCGAGTAACTTACATACAATAAAACTTTGAAATGTATTTTCTTATATTTAAATACTCAACCGTATATAGTTGTAAATTTAATATATTTTCTATGGTGTGTTTTTACTTCTTTCTTTATTTACAAAGTATTTTTAACGCTTCTCCATAATAGAAACCTCATTACTGGCTCAACGGAAAACGGACCATTACCACGAGCGTAAACAAATTCAAATACCTATTTATAAAAGCCTATACGTTACGTAAAAAAGGGATAGTCCTTCAAAGTTTGTCGCTCAAGCTTGTCGAAACAACTTGACTAATGGCTTTTCTTTCAACAAACTTATCGGCAACCGTTGTTTATTATTTTTCCCAGTCCCTCTGATAACGTTATCCCAGAAGATACTTGCAGTAAATAATTTACGATAACTTAGAATAGCCTTTATTACTTACTTCATGTATAAAATCCTAATATTGAGACAACGTATAAAATTAGCAGACAATACTGGCTAAACTTTAAGTTGAACATTTTTTATAAACTTCCATAGAATATTCATATTCTTGAGTTACTCGAGATAACAAGTGAATATTTTATTTTATCCCTCGCAAACTTTGAATGCTTTATCAGAGTTGCAAAATTATTGCACACCAAGTTTTTCTGGAAGCTGTCTTTCATTAAGCATTACACGGTGGAAATGAGTTGGTCCTCTTAAGCAAGGAAGGACTCAAAGGAGAAAGAACAATTAAAAGTTATGATGGAAAATTCAGTTAAAGTAGGTCTGCTAATAATAAAATTGTTCACGGACACACTTCGAGTAAATCTCATTAAAATCTAGTGCACTTCTTTAATAATTGGGTACCTATAGACTGCAATTGTAAGAATTTGCAAGCCTTATTTTCCATGATTGGGTATTGTTTAGAAAGATCGGATAATAATGATAAAGACTGCAGAATACAAAACATGTTACCTACGAAAAAGTAAAATTTTTGCGGACAGTGCACAAAGGTCGATATATGCCACAGAAATAAAGCAAACTAAAAGGAATTTCAAAAGTGGATTCCGCTCTCGTTTATCCCGTTTCCATTTGACATCTGAATAGGAACACTTAGGCCGTAAGTGCATTTGCTAGAGCAATAAATGAATGCACTTCTTCACACGCCTGTAATTATTTTAAGTTTAAAACGTTGTTTGTATGGCAAAATTTCGAAGTATATTAAAGGAACTGGTTCTTTACCACTAAGTATTGATGAGATTTGGGAAGAATTTATTAAATGTTTAGTTTAAGAAGTACAGTTTTTTACAAATTACTGTGTATTAGACCAAACCTACAAAGTGTCGCTTCGTTTCATTATCGAGTTTGTTATATTGCTGTTAATTCAATACATTATGGATTCAATCGATATTGGTTCTTCCTTACCATAAAAACATTTTATCATCATTAGTGACCATTGAACGACGTTGTTTTATATAGAAATAATCTGAAATATTTCAAATGCAGAAAGTAAATATTTGTCTCGCATTTCTTATCCTCTGATTTAACCTGTGTTACATAGAATAAAATTCGACTATATCTAAGATATTTAAATTCTTCCTAACCTTTTAAAGATTAATGATTTTGTGCACGAAACTAATCTTAACTTGGCAGTAGTGTTCAAGTCAATTGCAACTTTTAATGGATATTTTCTCCTTGCATAATACGTGAGTGGAGCGCAGTCAATGTTTTTGTAGAGTTAATAAGGATCCTTATTCTATGTTCTGTTTATAAAATCATTGTTATGTTAAAATAATAAATGGCATGATAGGAATTAAGGTAGTTAAAGCGCAGGCGCGGTCGGAAGGAAGCTTCTGTCCGGCCGACCGAATTTACGGCGGCCCTATCTGACGTCCCGGGTAGTTACAACTACCCACAGCTTTTGTTGTATTTATTGCGAATACATTCGACCCAAAAGTTCTGGTTAAAGACACAACGTTTTGTTTTTAGGGTGACAAAAACAACTGTTGTGTTTAATGCTTTATCATTTTATTTATTTCACATTTTGCTTTTTTACATAAAATTTTTCTTTCAGAAAATAATGAGATTTGTTGTTCGGTAAAAAATCTTTAAAAAATAATTGCTGGATAATTTATGAACTGACGAAATATTCATTGTTTAAAGATAAAGAATATAAAAGAATAAGTCGATATTCCACAAAAATATTTATCACGTAATATATGCAACTTAGAATACAGCTTTTTCAAAGTGAATTAATTGCAATTAATAATGTTAGTGATTCGATTTTCCCCGGGGAGAAGTGAAATTAGACTTATAATTTGTAGCATCCGCTATATTTCAGTTTAATTTACGAGTTACAAAGAAAGCCGCGACAAAGGAAAATTTCATTTAACATTAGCGGGCTTCTTGGACGTTTTATATAAACGTAATTTAATTATCATTTATGCAATTTAGCACGAACGCTGTGTGAACTATGAAAGACTTAATTTGATTCGCATTCATTGTAGTTTTAACTAGCTATTTCGCGCGGCACTGCACACACTGCAGTGTCAAAAATAACCTAATCGTTTTTGTGTGAATACGTAACATACACACCTGTAAAACAAATGATTCGTCGTTATAATATAAGCATAGAATACACGTATTCTTACTAAGAGATTGAAGAACATAAACTGTATTTTGATTCTAGCAGATTATTGTCAATTTCTATTTTTGTGTAGAAAACCATTTTTACAAACTTCTCAAATACTCGAAATAGCAATTTTTTTTTCATATCTTTATTAATAAAGAAAAACAAAAAGATACATAGTTGCAGGACAGCAGCCAACAAACCACTAAGGGTTTATTCGGGGGTATTAATCTTTTTCTATAATTTAATACTAAAATTAATTCTAAGTTATATTATTTTTATTACATTGTTAAAAGTACAGTACAAATTGGTAAGTAGATTGAATAGTATTATCTTGTGTTTGTTTTAACGCGAGTAATAAACCGCGTTTAAAATCCTTTAAAAAGTATTTTATTTAATAAGTAAATTGGATTAAAATAAACTGGCCCGTAGCGAACATTATGCGTAGTTTTCATCAGCCATTTCAGGTTCACTGCAAACTAACGTCTACTCACAGTTTGTTATAATAGGTTAACTCTATACGTAATGATTTTAAAGTCATAAAAACTCTGGCTAATATATTATACTCGTCAGTTATATTTCAAATGTATATTGTGTAAATAGATTTGTTTTACCATATAATGCTACAAATTTAAATTAAATAGACAAATTTCAAAAAAAATCTAGTTTAAAGTAAAAATTATTCAAGGTTAGATGAGGTAAATTCTACTTCAAACTTTAAACGTCACGACCCGCGCCTGCTCTCAGTGTGAATCCTGCATCCCTTAAAATCTCTTTCCGTACCCCCGATTAATGTTTGAGTCCTTTAATTTTTACATAGAATCTCATAATTCAGGATGATGCCAATGTTAAGTTAATCCTTTATAAGCAAATACTTTCAACACTGACGAAGCAAGATAATATTAACAAAGTTTTCCTATCATCATGAGCCAGTAGAACAGTAACGAAATAACATGAAATTTCAGATTTCCGGTGTTACGAAGTTGTGCCCACAACTTTGTTTGTTACTGATGTACCCTCGCGGACCTCCCATACACCTACTATGTTCGGATTATTATCTGTCCCAATTATATTTAACTTTAGAAACATACAACTTTCTAATTAACACGTTATTAAAAGCCTTTTAGTTATTGCAGGCTGGAGGAAGCCCTTCCCTACTCTCATAAATTTTAACCATCATTTTTACACAGAATAAAAAAAATGTATAAAAAGGAATGTGTTATTTAATTTTAGCTTTAATTGTCTTTATGAATCCTTCAAAAGAAATTTATTTTATATTGTTTGTACATTGAAGGTAAAATATCGTATTAAATAGATACTTCTGCCGGTTTCAAGCAAATGTCGGTTGCCAACAGTTTTTCTGGATTATCGAAGAAAAACGACGGCTTTATCGGATCTTAGGGAACTTACAGCTCCGGGCTGGGCGATGTTGGCGCCCTAAGCAATTTATTTAATGGGGAACCTATATCCAATATATTAACCAAAATGCGCCTCTTTTTTATATATTTTATGCTTCACTATATTATCATTTAGAAACTACGTGAAGGTACGGTCAGATATTTAAACCGCACACATGATATACGTTTACAGGTACTTTGTATTAGTTCCCGTAACGTAATGTTTTAATGTATCAGCCTATATCATTCAGTGAAGATGCTGCTATCTAATGGTGCAGGAATTTTGGAAATCAGTCAAGTAATTTTTGTGTGAAAACATTACAAATATATATACAAAAACGTGAAAAGTGTTTCCTCTCTGTAATATTTCAATAGATAAAAATGCTTTCTGCTAACTTTATCACGAGATATGTCACATATTAAGTTTCCACTGGTTATATTAAAATTTTACCTGAGACAGGTTAAAAAGGTTTTGAATTCAAAAATAATAAACTTCAACTTCATTAAACAAAGATAAGGTTTCTCGATGGGGTTTAGAATACAAATATAAATAATGTGTCTCATGTGAAATCGCCTCCTCCTCTCGCCCTCAGGTCTCTGACATTCCTTCCTAATAAACATTTAAGTGTACTAAAATAAAGGTGTTGGAACACCCTCGCGCCTCGGAGAGTACGAAAAATCGTAGGTCCTGCGCTTGATCTCTCTCCGGTCGTGTCGATCTGCCGTTCCATCAGATTATAAGAGTGAAGGAATAGAAAGTGCACCTGTGTTTGCGCATATACTTATGCCCTATATTATATCCTGCAAACCTGGCAGATCTCTGTTGAGATTGGCCACCATGACCGACATCGGTGGGGTAGGCATTATCATTTTACACAAATGTAGGGTTGATCTCCTTATTCGCAAGAAACGGCCCTGGGACGTAATGTTCGACGCTGTGACTATTTTCTCATTAACCGTTCTATTTTACCGATCGAATTAGACTTCAGTGATATACTTACAGCTTTTGTTACCAAACAATAATGGAATAAATTACTGAAGAACTGGAATCTATATATTCAATGATAACAATTATTATACATTTAATAACCAAACCATTCCTGTATATTGAATATTTTTTAAAGCAAATATTATGCAATATGGATATATTTATTTTACTGGATATATTTATGTTAGATTTTTATCTGTTTGTATGTGCGTCAATCACAACCACTGGGCATATTTCGATAAAATTTTATATGTTGATAGGCCAATATAATGTTAAGCTTACATACTACATTTTATTTTAAAACAATATTTAGCATTGGCTCTCCTACATACATATCTTAGGGGGGATAAAATTATAAGGTATCATCAAAGATCTTAAAAAACCATAGTTTCAAAAAATTACATTTTATATCGTTCTTCACAAAGGACATTCTTTTAGTCGACGTGAGCGAAGCAGAAAGCTTGGATTTAATATAATAATTCTTGTATTTTCCTACGCATCTAGTTTCTTACAATTTCTTAGTAGTTAATCGATTTTATCATTGGTATTTTTTTACAAAATAAATCCTGATAAAAACTTGATTATTATACACAAAATTTAACGATACCAAAAGGCAACATCTTTATACAGCAGACGCATTGGCTCGTAGTATTATCGACAATTTAATGCGCCATAAAAGGTCAAATTTACGAGTACCGGCCACATTACTTGGGTTGCGCCTCTCAAAATATCTGATCAATAGCTAAACCAGCACGTTATTGAACCTTGTGTATATACATTTATATATTCTCTAGGACAAATATTACCGTGTTTATTTTAAATTGTATTGATTTGATTTTGTAAGGAAATATTTTATGACGATGCAATGGAGCATGCAACAATTTACTATGAAAGCATAATAAATAAAAAAAATGTATAATAAGGGTTCCTCGATTAAAGCGATTTCTTTAAATTGTCAAAATAAAATAATACTATGAAATCTACCATTGTGGGCGCTTTGGTCGTGCCCTTGCCGTCAAGTGTTCACAGTCATTTTTCATGTTGCAATATGTGATACAGGTAGGTTTTCTGGTTTCAGAGTTAAAGAAACTCTTAATAGCAGCCTTGAGTCTGGTTGTTGGCGGTGTTGGTTCTCCCCCATCGGATTATAAGAGTAAAGGTAAAAAAGAGAGTGCATTTGTTTTTACGCACATACTGGTGCACTATAATTTGTTTTTTCTATTCCGTGACTATAATATCTCCTGCGTACCTGGCTAGTCCCTATTGAAATTGACCACCATGACCGATGTCGATCGGGGAAGTTATTATTATTATATGATTATCATGCAAAACAACTATTTACCACATATCAAACACTCACGCTTAAAAGATTATCTGGAAACCTTTGAAGATGTAACACAGTTGTCCTTACATCTCGGGGATATGTACCTACATCGCTTACACATTAACGGAAACTAAAGACACACCTCACCCTTCGTATTGCGTGGTTCCGCCCTATTTCCACTTCCGCATCTATAGTAACGTCTGTACCATTTTCGCTTTGCTTACGTTCCGCTCTCATTTCTCGTTGAAATGCATTATCTGCTCATAATTTAAAAGATTCCTATAGCACATATGGTATATATATTTCTGATGCTTTACAGTTTTACAAAACACACATCAAAATTTAACTGCCTTAACAACCTGTAACTAAAATCCCTTGCGTAACAAATACATATACCTCATCTCTAAAATGTCGACTTCTGAAAGCGTTCACTTCCGACGCGTCCGGATCCCAAAACATTTAGCTGTCTAAACGTCATGTCAAGCCCTTACTGTATTTCCTTATTTACCTTAATAATAAATATGTAATAATTGATTACAATTTTAGTTTACAATCATAAATTCCATGTGTCCTTTGGTGTTCAAATACATATACAAAAATACAACAAGCATAGAATACGCCGTCTTAATGCATTCAATACGCCGCATTATATGCAATAAGCTGTTAGCCGTGCAGGAATATAGATAAATCTGATCTTAACGATCGAACCATCGGTTGTTTATTTAACTGCACTTCAACACTTCCAAGCCAAACTATGGATATCTGGAGCATGTTTGAGACGCAACTTTAACGACTTATACCGACTCGAAGCTCGGATACGGCCTCCGAAGTTGGGCAAGTTCTGAACAATTTGTGGGCTACTGCGCCTTTGTCCCACGCTCGCACCTGATTATCGAACAAATGTGTCATGAAGGCAACTTTACTTGGAAATTGCATCTAGTTCGTTGCATATTGAACCTATTGGTTGATTTTTAGTGAAAAGGTACTTTACATTAAGTTTATATGATTTGTTATCTAAATGCGGTCCACCGTCAAACTGACTAGGAGATATTATAAAGTATCTTTACAACCCTATCGCTAAGATCGAAGCATAGATTGTTTATTTAAATACTGTTCAACACTTCCTAACCGAACTACGGATATAGCGATCATTTAGGAGACGTAACTTTAACGACTTATACCGAGTCTGAGCTTAGATACGGCGTCTGAAGTTGGGCAAGTTCTGAACAATTTGTGGGCTACTGCGCCTTTGTCCCACGCTCGCACCTGATTATCGAACAAATGTGTCATGAAGGCAACTTTACATGGAAATTGCATCAAGATTATTCTTAGTGAATTCATGTTGGTTCATTTTTAGTGGTTCAAAGAGGTGTAATGCAGTCAAATCTCAAAGTGACTATGAGATACTATTAGGTACCTATACAACCCTATCATTAAGATCGAAGCATAGATTGTTTATTTAACTACTGTTCAACACTTCCTAGCCAAACTACGGATATCTCGATCATTCGGAGACGTAACTTTAACGACTTATACCGATTTAGAGCTTGGATACGAAACCCGAAGTTTGGCAAGATCTGAACAATTTGTGGGCTTGTGGCGCGTTTGTCCCACGCTCACGCTTGATTATCGAACAATTATGTCGCGAAGCTAACTTTCAATAGAGATATTCTGAAAAGCGGTTTCTACTCGAAGCTATAATATAATATGGATACTTTACATTACCGTAATATTGTTTACAATATATTTCATTCAGGATCTACCGCTATCTTACTTTAAAAAATTTTATTTTAAAGTAAGATAGCTTAATTGGTAAGCTCTGAAGTGATTTACGTGTCTACAGAACCCTAACAAGCGTAAATATGCAATTTGTAAATACAAACAATATCAGTCTTCTCACAACGCACAGTGCCCCTTAAACCCAGTGAGAAGATCAGATCAGATCAGCAGAGAAGATACTTGAGTGTGCTATAAATTCTGACCGAAATCTATTTATCAGAAAATATGTCTTATCTAGTCTTTCCTCCCACATGAACAGATTGACTAAGTCATATTTCATTTATCGTTTAAGGTTTCCCAAAATATGTATTTACATTTTAAAGGAATATGATGTTTAAGCGAAATAAATTTTAAAAGAATTTTCAGAATAGAGGTGCCAAAAGAAGACACTTTTGAGACTTTTTCGTATACTACGAGCCTAAATCTTCTAAATTGAAATTTATGTTTATCGAGCTTGTGAAATTTCATTAGTCCTTTAATTCCATACATCAATAGATGTAGTAAACATTTTTAATTGTATTGTGTAATAGACACAATATTACTTATAATAAAGATGTTGAATCTGCCATAACAATTTATAACATAAAGTAAATTGTATCAAATCTCATTACTATGTATCGAAAAAAGCTTAAATATACTCATACATTCATGATGAAATATTAAGAAGCACTCTGAGTAATTCTCATTCGATATTACCTTCAGACTTCAGTATATAGGGTTTCGTTAATCAGATCACGTACGATATCTCATCCAGCCTGTGTCTTCAAATATGTGATGGCACCTTCCCTTTCAAGGTCGTCTTTTGAAGGTCACGTTTAAGAATAAGAATTCGCTAGAAAATCGATCGTATCGATAGCAAAGATACGCAAATGTTATCCTGTTCTATTTTTGATAGCTGAGCCTTCTTATATATTTTTGTTGGTCTCTATTTTGCTTCGCTATATATTTTGGGAAGTTTGTCAATCAGAACCAAGCAAGTGCTGAGAATGAATTAACGTAGCAAGTATATCTTTAGAAGTAGGAATAATTTCAGATTCTCTATAATATTAGGAAAGCAAAAAACGAATTGGCTGTTAATTCTTACATACGTAATACCCCTGAGTACAAATACTATTGCAACATAATTTGCTTGAATGCACAAAATTCGCAATATATAATTTGTTTAAATGCACAAATGTATTACGAATTCTTACATCAACTTCGATTATATATTGCTATTTTTATATATGAGCAAGAACGTCTAGACTACACCCAGACGATATATTTCTTCATATTTAGTCTTAGTTGACTTAACAAGTGCTTTACAATTAAATGCTTAAAATAATCACTTTTTCGTAAAAGCCAAAAAGGAAACTTCTCACTTTAGCTTATTTCTCTTGCCTGTCTGTCTCTCTGTTCGTGACATAGGGTACTTTCAAGTATAAGGAAGGTAGTAATTTATTTACTTAAAGTAAACACATTAATCACGAGAAAACAACACAATAAAAACTTGAAAAAACCTTTCTTGGACACTGTTCCGATGCTTAAAGTGAAGACATTTTTAACTCATTTATCCCATAACAAAAAATTATTACCTAGGGGTGTTGGTTTATGGAAATATAACAGTACCAGCGTTCGTATTTGTTTTCATGATAAAAAATGATTATTGTAGTGGAGAACGCACCCACATGGCGCGGCGATTCAAATTGATGAATTTATATATTTATTTGCATACTTAATTATTTATTTAAAAAAATACAGAATTCTATCATCAGTTCAGTTAGTACTTAGTGGTTGAATTAGAATGATATTTTATGACTTTCAAGTCACCTTTTTAAATCAACGTGTTATAACAATAATGAATTCAGAATAGTAATGCCGACCGCAATCATGAAATCTATTAAAAATTTAAAAATTCCCTATGAATTATTTATTATCATCGTTAGAGATCACGTAGATGACAATACTCAACATAAAACGACATACACGATTTTATTTTTCATTCAAATTAATTCTATTCTAAGCAAACTTGTTCCAAAACTTTAAATCTCCGAGATTGTTCGAGAAAAAATATAATTAGCAACACTTGTGCGGGATATGTGTAATATTATAAACTTAATAACATAGATTGAGGAACTTGGCCCGTCACTATGTGAAATTACCAAACTTGAAGCGCCGTCCTTTGACTATCTCAAACTTCAGAATAGGTATACGCTATACATACAAAGTACAAACTATTGAACTCAAATTTAACTTGTTACTGAGGACACTCCTATTACACTAAACCAATACTGTGTAAATAATATAAATTGGGATTGATGTAACGACCGTAAGCCAGTTCGTCAAATTTATTTATGGTAGCACTCCAAACATTAAGCTTGTTAGCCTGCTCGGCGATTCAACTTAGGAATAAAAATATTGAGTATAAGATTTGACCCTTCGAAAGTTCTCAGGTGACTATTTTCCATCTCATATATACAGAGCAAATTTTTAAAATTCTGAAACGGTTCTTAATTTATACTTTAATCGGACATATACGAGTACACTGGTGAATTTTAGCATGCAGAGGAGATACAATGAATCTTAGATTAAGCGATTTACAATATATGTGAATATTATAAAAAAGTATCTTCGAAGCCTAGACTTCTAACCTAACGCATCCGAGTCGAACTACTCTGAATCGGGTTGCCTTTAATTCATATAGCAAATTAAGTCAGGGGCGCCAAAAGTTTTAGAATGCATGATCTCTTCAAATTTCTGATTGTACACATCATTATTTTTTCCATTTGAAGCAAGCAGGTATCATAATTTATCTTTTAATGAACATTTAAAGCTTTCTTGGTGTATGACAACAAACACCGGTGAATGACCAAAATCGTTATGAAAAGAATAAATAACGCTCATTCCCCAACTATCCAGTTTATCATAACAAATGCTGAATTTCGGACATCCACCAACGCCAACTTTTAATAAGTTTTTTTTTACATCAGGATACTATAAAAATATCCTTTTAAATTTTATTATTTTAAATTGTTATATTAACATGCATTGTTTTACTCGTTTTATTTTGATTGTCTGTATTCACTCTATGTACATGTGTATGGAATAAACTTTCTTTTTAATTGCAATCTACTCTAGTGCATAAGTAATATATCATTTTAATTTAACTTAAATTAACTACTATAAATAAAATTAAGACTGTGTCCATTTACACTGTTCTTATTGTCTCCTGTAAGGCGAAGACACTTTGTTGTTGTGTTCTTTAAAATTAATAAGGAATAATGCGAATCCACATACATGCAAATAATAAAATAAGACATAAAAGAAAAGTCTTAAAACGATATTCATAACTAAGTTACTGAAGCGCGTCTTCCATTTGTGCCGAGTATTAGATTGTGATCAATCATTCCTGACTCCAATCCTAAGGGAAATTTTCAGCTTAGTGTATAAAATATAGTAGTATATGATCGATTTTAGGGTTAGAAGGAATATATATATACACCAACGAAAATTGAATAAAAAACCTTTTACCAGTATTAAACACGGTATATTATAGATTAGCTGTGCCCAGCGGTTTCACCTGCGTATATCTGTTTTCCCCGTTCCCGTGGGGTTTGATATTTTTTTTTTCTTAGCGGATGCCTACGTCATAACATCAACCTGCATACCAAATTTCAGCCCAATACGTCAAGCGGATTAGGCTGTATATTGATAGATCACTATGTCAGTCAAAAAAAAAAACACACACTTGTGCACTATAATATCTCCCGCGCTGTTGGCTGATCTCTGTAGAGAATGGCCGCCGTGGTCGAAGTTCGGTTAGAAGTAACGTATGTCAGTCAATTAGTCAGTCCTTTTTGAGTTTTATATAGAAATATTGTACAATCTGAGCTCCGCGTTTCCACCCGTATATATATCTCCCGTCCCCGTAGGATTTTCAGTATAAAAGCTATTTTATGTCCTTTCTCTGATTTCAAACAATCTTGGTAGAAAATTTCGTTCAAATCGGTCTAGTACTGCCGGAGCTATTCAATACAAAACAAACAAACAAAAATCTATCCACTATATAATATTAGTATGGATAGAAAATACCCACGCTAAAAAACAAGAAAATGATAATTAAGGTTAGAAAAACCTTTTTAACCGTTTTCCATTGAAATAGTTAATACACTTGAAACATTCACATCTATTAAAATGACATCCCGGGTATTTTTTCATAGTCATTTTGAAACAAGAAAACAAATCATTATGTTATCATTTGTTATCTTCAGAGTAGATATTAATGGTATAAGAATTATGTCTAATGAGCTACATCCGCAAGTTATACCTTTAATTCAGATTACAATTAGTGGTTTAATTGACAATGATTTACTGTGGACAACTAATTATGTCTGTATGTCATACCTAGGTTATCTGTAGTTGGTACATTATGCGTATAAACAACTATAGAACAATTAAATTGAGCTGAATCGAATCATCATTTTAATTAATTAGCTATTACTAGCAGAAAAAAACAGTTTTCAAACCCAAACGAATGCGCTGGAAGAAAAAATCGAGAACTTTGAGAGACATCAAAAGCAGGCTTGCATCGAATTCAGAAATATCCCCTCGCTGAACGCGGAATCCAAAGAAGACTTATTCAAAATTGTGTCTAACGCTGCAGGTGCTCTTAATGTTCCCATCGCGCCGAATGATGTGTTCGACACTTATCGCATTAAATCAAGTTCACAGACTATAAAGCCTCTTATAGTCGAATTCAACTCCGTCATAACCAAAGAACGGATGCTGCACTCTTTTCGGAAATATAACCAGTCTCATAAACCAAACTTTTTTAATACTGGAAATCTAAAAATTGAAGGTACTTCAAAGCCAGTTTTCATGTCGGAAGCATTAACAGCAAAGTCAAGACACTTATTCTATCGAGCTCGAGATTTTGCAAGAACAAATTCTTTCAACTATTGCTGGACATCGCGTGGATTCGTCTACCTGAGGAGAAAGGAGGGCAGTCAAGCGATCCGGGTAAACTCTCAAGATTCACTTACTTCCCTTTGCAAGTCTATATGACTAGGTTCCATGAATTGTTGCCATAATTTGATTTTAAATTCTCCCTATCTATGTCAACGTATTGTCATTATTATTGGAAATATCATACAAACTAACACTCAATTATTCTACACACATACATATACTATAAATACATTACCAAATAATGATGCTCATCTTATGAGAAATACCCTCATTTTCTGCAGTTCTTACATACATCACAACTTTTTAAAGATTTTATTAGTGTGCCAGTCCTCTTCATACATACTCATAAATATCAATACCTCAGACCTTGGTCATGTTAAATATAAATCATTTTTCAGCTGCCTTTCAAATCTCTGTATGTCATTCTAATGATGGACACAGACTATGCAGAAGAAATTGATACCTTTAAGGTATCTGATGCATACTTGGTTCCTCCAGAAGAATGTTCTAACAAAATTTCCGGTCTAACTAGCTCATTCAATATTCTCCACCTTAACGTTCGCAGTATAAATTGCAACTTTGATAAGCTAATTGTATTTCTACAGCGTATTAAAGCCGAGTGTGACATTATAGTGTTGAGTGAATGTTGGCTTAGCAAGGTGGCCAACTTACCTGTATTAGATGGATATTCGTCGCAAAAGTCTTCATATAAGAATCAGAATGATGGACTAGTTGTTTATGCTAAGTCAAATTTAGATTTCAGTATCGTGGAGCCATCATTTAATGATAGTAATTGTCTAATTATTAAATGCTCCGGTTCTCTAGCATTGATAGCTATTTATCGTTCTCCTTCTGTTCGTAATCTGGATCCATTTCTAGATAGTTTGGGCGCTGTCTTGGAGGATCTTAAAAACTTTGATACTGTTGCCATTATTGGTGATCTAAACATTAATATTACTTCACCCGATAAAGATGCATATACGCATATGTATCTTGATACAGTAGCGTCTCATGGTCTAGTACCAGCTCATCTTTTTCCAACTCGGGCTAACAGTTGTTTAGATCACATTATGTTAAAAACCAATAAAAAGGCAATAACTCTTATATTTAACTCGTATGTTACCGACCATGCACCGATCATGTTGTCAATACAGAAAACTAAAGAGCTTAGATATAATAAAGTCAAAACTATTACACGGTCCAATATCCCAGCTATAATCGATGATTTACTAAATGCCGACTTCACTCGGGTCCTCAATAGTGTAGATCCTGACCATTGCTCACAACTTTTGGTTGCCACAATAAAATCCTCCATTGATAAATTCACTTCTCATGTTATAGTTCCTCATAGAAAACAAATTATTAAGCCTTGGATTACCCCCGGTCTACTGAAATGTATTAGACATCGTGATAAATTACAAGCATTGTATCTGGAAAACCCCAATAATCCAATAAATAAACGTATTTACACTAGATACCGAAACTTCTGCAATAATTTGTTAAAAGATCTAAAACATAAATACGAAAGAAATCTGCTTCAGAAGGCCGAGGGTAATCCAAAATCCACTTGGCAAGCCATAAATAAGATAACAAATGTCAACACCAAGAACAACACCACTAGAGACATTATTCCTACCTACGACAACCCTGAAAAAGCTGTTAACGAAATCAATCACCATTTTGTGAGCATTGGCAAGGATCTCGCTGCAAAAATTCT
>LQNK01000185.1:1688662-1731984 GCA_001586405.1 Phoebis sennae | reverse complement strand
ACTTGATTTACACGTACGTTTAAGGTACAATATTATAAATGACAACTCATTGGTACCATCAGCCCAAAACCGTAATAATGATATATTTAATTAACAACTAACGGTATAAAAGTCGTTACCCTGAGAGATGTTTCATTTTTTCTATGTATATTTTTATATTTATTGGATTCAACAATATCACATCAAGGTGGCTTTCTTTATTCTTATAGTTATTACCTTATTAGATACATGGAATCATGGATACATGGAATTATATTAGAAATATGAAAAGGGTTATTGAAAATACGTATTTTTAAGTGAACATTAAATACATATAAAGAATTTTATATAATGGTATCTGAAGCCAATAAATAAGTTGTGTTTTTCGTATCATGTTATTAAAATATATTAAGATTTATTCTGTTACTTTTTTACGCCTGTCGGTACCGACGAGTGAGAGTATAGACGCAAATAGTGTGCGAGCGAGAGATGATTAGTTGTGCCGCCATTTTTATAACATTATTTAAACGTACGGGGAGTAATAATTATAAATTTTCTTTTATAAAACAATAGCTCAAATCAGGCGCGCCTAGTTATGTGATTTAAACAAAAATATGTAGTTAATCTAATCCCTAAAATGCATCGGGTTACCGACTTTCATTAGTCTATCCCAGGCTCTTTTGTCACTATTCAGTTTTGCGAGTAAAGTGATATATGTATTATTAATCCGTGTAGTATGTTTAATGAGTAAATGCTATCTTAATAAAGAAAGATATTATCAATATTAAGCTAAAAAAATGTTCGGATTATTGGTATATTAATATATGTAGTAGAATATTATTGAAAATTTAAAATAATAAGCTTGTGTTCAATATATTAATAAAGATTCATAATAATCCTAGTTGAGATAGCTTATCAATTTTCAATATTTCTCATGATCATGATAACGATACTTTATGATGATTCATACGTGAAGTAATAATCAAAGAATTTGTAGAAACGTTATTAAATTAGTATATTTTTATAAGAATACAAAACAGTGTATTTTCACCAATCAATTGTTGTAAGGCCTCTAAACAATCCTGATTGCATCTCTTAAACAATATTAAATGTTATGTACATTTAATATTGTTGAAAAGGGTCTGCTTACAATTTTCTTAAATTTTAATAATTATTATGTATTTTCTCTAAATTGCCTCCATTCGTTTTTTTTAATATGTATATATACATAAATCCTAAACCATTATCAAAACGCCTGGTAACATATAATTCTACGCGTAAAAAATACGCAATAATTTTTAATAACATTATTCAAATAAGAAAATCATATACTCAATGAAATATATTTTAATATGTGTTTTGTATATAATATTGCTGAATATCTTTAGTAAAAATAAAGTACTCACTGCATACAGATATTTTATCCTTATATATTCCGTATTCAATTATTAAAACAATCGAACAAGGTCCCGGCATAGACCTACATTCGCTCATAACTGTCCCAGAAACAACTACTCACATGAGAAAAATGATATGGTGCCTTGTATTGCAAACATGGATAAAGGTTAACAACTTGGAAAGAGTGAGCTACATTTCTTTCGCAAGATTTACATAAAAAATCACCGATGTGCTGTGACTATGGGGCTCTGACGTTATCAGTCTCTTTGGCCAGATCGCAATAAATGATAACGCAAAACACAACGTGTTTTTATCTGTGGCGGCGCACAGACACGCTCGCGGCGCCCCGCTGCGGCCGTCTGCTAGCAAATATTGACAGCTGAAACCGTCAACAAATTATGAGAATTCATTCCGCATAAACACGACCAGCGATCAGTTACCATTCACGATCACGCCGAAACGCGAATAGCACGTGGAGATCTAATATTAGAACGAAGATACTCGTTTCCAAAACATAACATAATACGGACACAGTGTTCGCCCACATGGACTTTATTGCCGGCACAGAACATTCATAAATGTTTTATACAAGAAATTGTGTGAAAATAAACAATGATAATCAGCCGCAAGTGGAGGGAATATGTCACTGCACTCAGTGGTGAGTACTTTTATTTCATTTTAATATTTTCTTATAATGTAAACAGTTGCTTTTCTGTACAAGCAACACTGAATGGACTGTAAAACTTGGCGTGTTTATAATATTGTGAGTTACGCCTTTAAGCTTGTCTAGAAACTCGAAGTTTATTTTAGTTACGATTTCGTTTGGCTTTGAAATATGTTTAAGATTAATTAAAGAGTGATAACGTGTCTTGATTATATTATTAAAATGTGTGTGAACGATGCTCGTGAAATACACTTGAACCCTTTGGGAATTTATATTTATTGAACGATGTATTATATCCCAATTTTTATTTTAATAGCCATATTATACTAATTGATTGCGTAACCATTCTATTTAATTAACCGCTAAATGAATTAATTATCTACCCACACACCAATTTACATTTTCAAATATAATCAATAGGAACCGTTTTTAAACTATTTAGATATTAATATGGACTTTTATTTAATATACTTATTGAAGATTTGTTGTTCAAAAATATCATTCATCTCTTTTTAGTCGATATTTTTATAATAAATAGTTAATAAGTTTAAAGCTAAAAATCTTCGTCAAACAGTCGCAAACTACCAACTACCTTACAATTCGCATTTCTTTATTATTAGAAATGTGTAAAAAGATGTTATAATATGTATCATTAAGATATTTCAATAAAGTTATATTTTAGTCAATATATCAATATAACACCTAAATAAACAACTAAATTTTCAGGGCTAACACCGAAATTATAAAAATACTGAAGTGTATGACACTTAGTAGGTAGGTAGGTTAGGGTTGTCAAAAAAAGTATATTTTTAATATTTTACCTAGGTCGAAAGTGAACTCAAAAACAGGGTGTTATTATGGTTGTAAAGCATAATTTATAAAAAAAAATCTTTATTCTATGAATAAAGTTACATAAAGTACGTATTCACATATCGGCTTGCTATCTCAATATCCGATAGCATCTTCTTGATTTTACGTTTAATCAATTCTTGTTACAATCATTCATTGACATTATATGATTTCCTTATTTGGTGTAAAATATCCAAATCGCATTTCAGTTAAAAGAATTTGATAAAACTGTAATAAGATCACAGAAAAATACGATCATCCCAGAATGTTCTGGAACAGAACTCGTAATTATACTACTTTATTAAACTAAACCCGAGCCGCGACAGCAACATTCCTTTTTGATTACTCTGGTTGCAATCGCTGTTTAACCTAATTGTCAGTGAAAAGAATTTAAGTCTTCAACAGAGGACTCGGGATACGTTAAAAATATAGCGTTGCGCAAATAGACCGAACATCCAAGAAGCAAACTATTACTACAGAGTTTTAAAAATTGCGCAATCCTGAAATGATTTCATCGAAACATTGACAAAAGTATTCTCAATAGAAGATAAAAGTAAACCATGCTTGAGATAAAGGTATCACAGATTTAGATGGTCAGGTAATCTGAGTGCAGAAAAATAGGTAACCGTGCCTAATTTGACACCTGTCAATTATTTCACGCTTAGAAAATGTTTCAGTTAGTGATGTTTAGGATTGTTATAATACACTTTTAATTGGATAAATTAGTAATGATAATAACATGATAACGAACGCAATTAAGCATCACCACTAGTATTTGAAGTGAGGTTTTGTACTGGACAAAATTTTGAGAACATTGAATATATTCAAATAATAAATCGATTTGTCAAATATTTGCTAGAAAATGCATTTGCTTAAAGAATGAAATACTAATATAATATAATTTAAAGATGGTGCATGTTTAAAGATCAGCTGTTTATAGAATTTAAATTACTTAAGTATTAATATGATTTAACGACTTTTTAACTGAATTTAAGTGAAGAAGGTATTCAAAATATAGTCATACTTTTGTTGTTTATAATGAATTCCAAAACCAAGGGTAATTGCCATTTCAATATTTAATTTAAGAACGCATTACTCAATATAATGATTTAAAAATTTTCGTTATAAAAAAAGATGTTAATTCATATTGTTACAAATAATGCGTTCATGCAATTGATCTTAATAATCATCATAATTGTCGGGCAGCGTTTAAAAATTCCAAAGACGGAATGGATAACTGTTATGTAATAATTTAAGCAAACAACTGTTTTATTATGATCTTATTACTCTTGACTCATTTTGAATTATAAAAGTTGTTTAATAAGCAATTATGCCTATCAAGCGTATAGTACGTCCTCTTCGTTTTTCCAATTAAAAAGAGATTTTATGTTTTACAATAACTCCCTCCCTCCCTTTAACCCTGCCTACCATTTAGTTTTCTGCTCCGTGTAAAACTTGAACGGCGTAAAGTACATATTTTTACTAATTAGTTTATTAAACGACTATTAAAACTATTATAAAGCTATGGTTACATTAATATATACGAGTTTGTATGATATAATAAAATCAAGAAAAAAATAATTGTTGAATTTTACAGTAAAATCAACTGGATAATTGAAGCGTGTTTTATCGTTCCAAAGTACAACTAGTAAAAGGAAAACTATTTGTATAACTGTTGTCTTGATATCTTTTATTAATTTATTTTCTTCCTATACAATGCTGAAAACCCATTTACTTACGTTTAAAACAAGACACTATAATCTATACAAAATTATACAAGCATTTATGGTTTTTTGTCTTTGCTAAAATTGTCTCAATAACGATTTATTCCTCTTATGTAGAACCAAAATGAAATTCTATTGACACATTATCTTGTGTACCTTTAGTATACACTACATTTGTTATACCATTATACTATGATAAAATAGCGAGCGTAATTAACTGGTACTGTTATGGCTTATTAACAACGTTTCAATTAAAACGCCCATTGAACCTACCGCACATCGATAATAATAGGATATAGGGATATTGCTTGAACTCATTTGCACCCTGTAATTTCATTTGAATATGTAACGGCGGCTGTTCACTCCCATGCGAGAACACTCGGAATATCTCCCCCAAAACGCCACTGGCAACTTTATCATATACATATTGTCATATGTCTGAGCTACAGTCTAAGAGCTACCATCTACACTCTCGCAGTTGCCCTCACTGCACTAATATACCTGTATCAGCTACTAATAATATAATATTTATTCGAAAGTGCTAGTCTTAGGAACTACCTACTGGTCCCGTTTACATAAATATATATTTTATTTATGAACACAACATACGTGTGTCACCACCTCATTTCTGTCCGTGGCTGTCGTAAAAGGTAACTGAGGGTAATTCTGCTGCATATGTTCAGCAATAAAAGAGTGGGAGCCGAGCATTGCACGATTGGTCCAAGCTCGTACCGGTGAAACTACCACCCCCCAGCAGAAGATCGGCGTGAAACAGTATCTCACTGCGATAGGCCCGGAGGCTTGTACTCCCATCCCATTCCTCTCCCATTCTGTTCTACTCCTTTCGCAATTTCTTCTCATCAAATCTCTCCTTACGGAGCCTTCAAGCCGGTAAGACATCTGCGACACTTTGCTGGTTGCTTGCGGGCTGCGGTTAGTCACTTAACATCAGGTGAACCGCATGCCTGCTGATGCATAAAAAAACACATACTATCATTATAAAGAATAAACATTTGTGTATTGTACTTTTAAGATTTTCACACAAAACTGGACCGATATCAAAAATTCTTTCACCATTAGAAAGCTGCATCTTCACTGAGTAACATAGGCTATAATATAACATTATGAACATAGGCGAAGCCGCGCGAAACAGCTAGTCATATATAGTTTCGTTTATGTAGATACTAGATGTATTGATTGTTGAAGTCTCGCAAGTTACAAAGTTACATTCAGATAAAAATACAAGCAATGTATAATTATTCTGTTATTTTCTGGAAAACTTAGACCTTATATCGATTCATTCATTCATTGACCCTTGACTTGGATAAGTGGAAAGCCCACTGTTGCATTTTAAATTTATTGACATATAAACGACTCAATTATAAATTGCATGGGAAATTTGCAAAATAATATGACCTTTGAATGAATATTTTTTAATGCTTATCATAGTATGTTATATTGTACCTATACATGACTAGAATGTATAAAACTATAACAACAATACATTCGAAAAAAATCGTATCAACTTCTTTTTAACCGACTTACAAAAAAAGGAGGAGGTTATCAATTCAACCGTATTTTTTTTTTTTTTTTTTTTATGTATGTTACCGCATATCTCCGGCGTTTATGGACCGATTTGAAAAATTTTTTTTGCATTCGAAAGAGTAAAGTTCATGTGTGGTCCCATAGAAATTTGGTTCAAGTCTGATCATCCATGTGGAAGATATTCCAGGGAACTCCTCGAAAATCAACGGAAAAAGCTCTGCGGTTAAGGTTTAATGATGTATATATCAACTGAATTGTGACTAGATGATGTGATTACCCTTCACAGGACACTAAAAAGGATAAAATAAAAATTTTTGCCAAAAAATAGAAACCGACTTCCTCGCTCTAAAAAGTAGAAAATAACTTTTATTTCATTTTTGTTGAAATCTATACAAAGTCGGTGCCTTATCTATTTTCAATTTAACAAGATTTTGCACCGACTTTGTATAGATTTCAACAAAAATGAAATAAAAGTTATTTTCTACTTTTTAGAGCGAGGAAGTCGGTTTCTATTTTTTGGCAAAAATTTTTATTTATTTATTAAAAATTCAGATCAATATTTTTAGCGTCAGCTACTTATTTGTGACGTTTGTAGCTAGTTGATAACGAATTGGATTCGATACATGCTTCAATACAAAGGAATTAAATTATATACATATTTACATTACAATAAAATGATTTCACATTTCTTCCCTTCATATTAATGTATGTAAACTTTACACAAAATTAGCTATCAACCTCGCCATCAATTAATGCGCATATCAAGTAGTATATATAAATATATTGAATATACAAATTATAGCGCTTCCTGTATGTTGACGACGCATTTCTGTTCAGCCGAGTATATGAAACGTGATATTCTTTATAAACTTGCTATAAAGTTGCAGTGGTTTTTCAAGTTTTACTTTTTCTCTTATAAACATAACCTAATACTTGGATGCTATACTGCGAACAAACTGTTTCATAACTTAATAAAAGTTTGCAGCACAGTATTCTAAGGAAATACTAATAATAATATTAATATAATATTAATAATATTGGCATAATAATAGGATATAAACAATAACCTTTAAATTAACATAACTAAATATAGAACAGAAAAGAATAGAATAATCTTTATTTGCATAATGTGTGTCAATTACAGTTGATGACAAAGAAAATATTAATAAAGTATCAACAAATGCAAAAATTAATATTAATACAAATTCCAATTATCATTATTATAAAATTCTAATTAAAAATTATAATCTACAAAGGGCGAAAATCAATTACACAAACTACAGGGTTTGTGTGTAATACGATTTGCAATGACTTTCATAAATAGAAATTATCGTTCCGATAATGGGGATAACTTTATTCTTTATCATTTAGCGTCATTGGACTCGGGTCACGCTTATTTAATATGATAATACAAAGTGTGTGTCTACCGTTAAGGATATTATTTACGAGACAATATAAATAATAGAGAAATTTTAGAAATACATAATTATCATGTATTGCATCTTTGTTATCTTTATAACTAAATAAATAGTGGCTCCAAAATAAATCAACTCTCAATCATTACACGATAACAAGATATTGGGTAAAATTATACATAATACTATTGGCTCGCTCTGAGCTTAGACTTCTCGTTGTAATGTATAAATCAAGCCTTTTAATTCGATTTCACACTCGGGTATGTTTGTATTAGACTCGCCCAAGTAACCTCCTACCGATTTCGCTCACCTTCGAATGCACGTTTTTCTTTAGTCTATAATCCCAAATTTATCAAAATTGGATTAATTATACTCCAGATATCGTCCAAAAAATATGTTTATACATACAAACATACAATGAAAGTAATTAATTGTCAGTGGCTTTTGTAAAATAGAGAAAAAATACTCGTATACTTAATGTAACCAAAGACTCGAATGGAATATTCCTTCCGCTCCTCTTCCGGTTCATTTATTATTCAACATAGGTATTTATCTTCTTCAATCATGTGCTTGTCATAGGTAATTTTATTATTTCTTGTATTGGAACACACATTAATTGAATAATAACTGTATGTGTTTTTGCAATTATGTTTTATAACAGTATTATGAAATGGCTTTAAATCTTATAAAGTTTTCCTCGATGCGAATATTTGAATGAAAGGAATAGCGCGAAAGATGAAATGCACATTTAAATAAATATTATATAACTGCATTGAAAAATATATGTTTCTTAATCCCTTGGCTAGTCCTAAATCATACATCCAATCGTAAGGGTTTCTATAGATTGTATTTTACAGTTACCTTTGTAACCGTTTGATAAACAAAGTCGTATACATGAGCTAGTGCAATAAAAATAAACAACTGGTTTGACCTGTTTGCAGCGGCTATGATACTAGTAATGACTAATCAAATTATGAGTTTAAACCACATAAGCGACGTATAATGGCACTTTGATAAGTGAATGATGATATGAAAAACGTTTAACGTCCTGACTATTGTAATTATAAAGACATTCACGAATATTGTTTTATTTAGTCATTAGTCAAGTCAATATCTAACCGTAAATTATAATAGATCTCATAATATTAATAAACGTAATTTATTGATCAAATCCGATTAGGAATTCTAATCATTGAAGTATTTGATAGCCCTATACGTAAGTAGGTATTTAATATAAATACCATTTATATGAATGCATATATTAATAAAGCGATAAAAATGGTGTATATAGATTACAACATAGTTTCCGATGTATAATATAACTTTTTGCAACAACATTATTTACACGATGATTTAGTATTAATATATCGCTATAAATATTTTTATTTTCATGTAGATTTACAAATTACGTCATATCGATATATAATAGTTAATAGCTCTACAATCATAAAAGTATTAAAATAATCGATTATAAATTAGTTTTATGTTTAATCGAAAATGAGAAATAAACTTATCTAAAAACATTGTCACTTCGTATCGTAATAGACAGATAGTTTACAATTAAATTAAAAGGCTTCTATTCCAAGGAAATCGTTTTTATAGCAGTGCAAGTGTTAACGTCAACCAGTAATTCTGTTAATTATATAAGGATAACAATACTGCGTTCTGTCTCCGGGTACTTGTTTAATGACTGATTGGGTAATTACTTTGACAGCTGATTTTTACTCCAATTATGATAATTAAAATGAAAATGTTCATGACAGTTTTGCCTTGCCTTATATCATTTTGTTTGTTGAAAAATCTTCGGATTTTTATTATATTATTATTTTAGGCTCAAAATATCGATAATATCCAAAGTCAAACATAAAAACAATAATCAGCTCAAAAATTAAATTGTTTTGCATGCTTTTTCGCTCTTCTTCTTCTTTTTTTAATAAATAAATAGATTAATTAATGTACCATCCTCAGGTCGATCAGTCACATTATTTTCGCAAATAAAAATAGTTTTAATTATAATAAATTAATAAATAAATAAATTCATTGACATTTCACACAACGCCATCTAGTCCCAAACTAGACAAAGCTGTATTATGAAAACTAGATCATTAATAGACATACATACTTTTTTTTTTGTAAATACATACATATTATAGATAAATATGCACCCAGACAGTAGACATTTACAATGTGCATCACATTGTAATTTTCTACTCGTGGGGATCGAACCCACACCCTCTGGCGCAATAGACCACATCCACTTCGCCAATCGGGTCGTCATTATATCTTTGATTAGTATGTTTTTTTTATATTATTGCCAGTTTGCGTTTAAAATTCAGGTTGCGAATAATGACCAAATAAGTATGTTAATATAAAAATCACGTACAATACAAAAAATGCAATTCATCTGGTTCATTGTTATTAAACAATAAACACTAAGTCAGCGTACACGACCACGACGCTTACGTTTCTTAACAACACCTCAAGCAAAGAATATGGCTTTGTCACGTCAATTTATTTTTAGGGTTCTTGTTATATCACGTTATATTTCATGTATAAATTGCACTGTCATGTGATTAAATAATTTTACTAGAACTGTAAAGATGAGATTGCAAATAATCTTGTTAACTTTAATCTTTTTATTCGGAATTATCACACGATTGACAATTTCAATGTTCATATAGATGAGTTGTCGTCGTGATCGCTCAATAATCCAAAAATAAATTTCAGAGCGAATAAGGGAAAGCGGATTGATTTGTGCCAAAACAAATAAAGTTACCCATTCTATATAGTATGAATGTCATTTTTTCTCATTTAAAAAATGTTAAGAACTTATTAAAATCAAAAATTATTTCAACACCATACTTGTTATAAATAGATCATTAACAGACTAAATATTGTATGAAATATAAAAGTAAAAAGTGGGCCACGCGATGATGAGTCATCCACCTCGAGGTAGACAAACTTGTCGCGTCATTAACTCCAATATTTAATATTCGTGTTACGAATTAAATTCACAAGACAAATGTCAACAAATGTTTTGTTATGCCTACAAAATATGAATCCTAACTCAATATACAGAACCATACAGTTATCTGTTAAGATAAAATTTTGAAACGATATTAAGTGGCTCGCTCCAAACTAGATGCGTTGTATTGTATTAATCAATACCTTTCATTTGATACCACATTTAGCCATATTCATTTGAAAATCGCTTACCTCACACCCCATATCTTGGTCACCTCCTAACTGATTACACTCATCGTCCAACTCGACATTGTCATTATCTAAACTATTCGCTTACGATATACACGAATTTTCTCAAGTTCGGATAAATGATACTCAAGTTATTGTCGGACAAAGATTTTCATACTTACATACAAACATACAATCGCCAGGCCATTTCGAGTCTGAGATTTCGCTTCGCTCGGTCAACAAATAAAATTCATGAGACAATTGGATATCAACTTTGTAAGGCTTAGACAATATGTATTGTAACTCTTTATACAGAACCATACAGTTTTCTTTTGAGATAGAATATTATAGAACAATAATTAAATATGACATAATTAAATTTATGCCTCAAGTGTCACATAAAATGTATGGTTAGGTCTATACAAATTATCTATACAAATTATTTATGATCATAAATTTCTCTACATACTAGTATAACGAAACAGTAGCCAGACCTTTTCTGTTATTAAATATCACTTCATAATATAAAGCAGTCGCTTGTCGCGTCTGTCTGTATGTATGGTAGCTTAGATCTTAAAAACTACGCAACTGATTTTGATGCCGTTTTATTTCATAGATAGAGTGACTCAAGGTTTATATGATTATATTGTGAAAGACCAATATTAGGTTCTACGTTGAGAGAACATTTTATTTGAAAAAACAATTCGAAAATATACATTTATATGATTGTCATTGAATAGATCTTGAAAATGAAGTAGAGGTTTCTAATTGGGTTTTTTTAAACAAATCGGAAGGTATTTACACATTTCTAAAGTCCTAAAAAGTCTTATACAGATTCCTCGATTACACGCGAGCAAGTCCGCGGGCGGAAACTAGCAAATCAATAATATCTAATCTACTGGATAGTAAATGATAGAAAATTGGAATGGTAAATGAATAATCTAATCCTAGCATTGAGGTTAACTAGATAAGGAATGTTAATAAGTCTAATTACAAAGTCCTTGTCTATGCACAGAAAAATTGTTTGTTGTTTAAAAATAAGAAACGTATTTAATATGACCAAAAACTGAGGTATGATGTTTCAGTATGTGAAAATGTATTGACAAGTTAGACATAGGTATATTATTGAAATTAATTCTCTCGATTATATTTTAGTTTTATTCCTAAAATTGAAATCAGATTGGTACCTTGGACGAATGGACATGCTGAAAATCAGCGCTGAGTTGTAAAACCCCAACTGATATCTGATTCTGTCCATGTTGATATACTTGTTAATTTATTTTTTAAATTTGTACTGTAAGTAGCAATTAATAATATTTCTTTCCTTTACCGACAAATGAAGAATCGCGTTTATCAGCGCCTTGCGTAAAAATGTAACGTATCTTCCGTTATCTTTGGCCCATATTTTGATCTTAATCTTTTAATCCCTTATTTTATTTAATCAGATGTATCTTATCTATGTCAATTGTTGTAATTTTAGCCTTTAATAATAATCTAAATCATTCAAGTTTCCGCTAATACTATATTGAATAACAAATAGGTACATCTGTTTTTATAGGAAACCCATTTGTAATGAATACGAAAATTTATGTTATATACGTACATACCTACGTCTTCTGAATGTTAATCGATGCTGAAGTTATGTGCAATGAGACGTAATAAATGATTTTTAACAAATAAAGTAAAAAACGTAATACATAAATGTATGTGTTTGTGTAGTGCTTTTTAAGAATTAGTTTAACACAATTAATTTACAAATTCAGCTTCATAATAACTAAAAGCTAAAAGATAATATAAATAAATAAATGAATAAATGATTGTGTCCACCAAGTGCCGTAAAATCTAAAGATTAAAGTAAATTTAAATACTTTTTCAAAAGTTTAACTCAAAACTTCTCGTCACAGGTTTGGGATTAAGTTTAATCAAGTTGCCTTTCGACTAATAATTTAAGTAGAAGTTAAATTGCAATTTTAAATCAAAAATAGTATAACGAAATATTAGGTACTTTAACCCTTTATTGGTGTTAATATGAATTATCAGTTATTACATAATCACCCTTAAAGTGTGTGCAATTTACCGATTTTCACGTAAAAGAAACGATAATGATATTAAAAAGTATATCATTTTACCTTTTACCATGTGAAACAAAAGAACCAGATGTTAAGTGACTGACCGCCCATGAACATCTACAATATCAAAGTGTCGCAGATGTCTTGCTAGGAAAGGGAGAGGATAAGGAGAGGATTAACGAAGGGAAATACCTACTCTTTTATTCTTGAAGATGTTATCCAGCAGAATTACCTTCTGTCGCCTCTTAGTACACTCACACGTAGAAATAGGGTGGCAATGCACTTATTCTAACCCGTCGCAACATGGGTAAAGCAACTTCCAGCAACTATGCATACTTCTAGCAACTTCCGACCATTTCTTTTTATGTATGCAAATTCAAAATTTATAGCCGCCCAATGAATATATTAATACTTAAAAATGGAATGCAAATTTTCTACAATTAGACAAATTCAAATTTAAATATACTTCTAGAAATTATATTTAAGATAGTGTCAAATAAAATGATTGGAATTTTACGACAGTATCGGAGAATGATGATTGATTGAAAAAAGAGTGTAAGAATACTTGACAAGATTGGAATCGGGTTCACATCTAATTGCGGTCGAAAGAGTCTCTGAATGTATATGTATTCTAGCTACGATCAGTTCTCAACTTTTCCTCGTCCCAGCACACCTGCAACTTATTGTCATGCATGCTAATGGTATTTGCTTTTTATGCTGTATATTCTCTGTCAATATATTAATGTTTTTGAAACCTGATACCAGCTGAATATATTCATAAAGATAAATACTATGAGTCAGGTATAATTAATATAAATTTCAACACATAACACCATAGCGAATGGAAATTTGGTATTATACATGTAAAAAATTAATATCTTGAAACTTCCAGCGTATTATATTATTAATTGAAAAATAACTAGAGGTGCATTTCATTCCAATATCTTTTCTATTTTAACTATAACGATTTTGTATAGATAAGTCATTTAAAACAGTCGTTGACTTTATGAAGAGCGTATTATGAAGTTAAAAAATGAGTCACAACAAACTTTTAAAATTAAATTAGAAGATTTCTCATATTACCAGGATGGCAATAGCAATTATTTATTTTCCTTTCCTACGAAAGATAATCAGAGCTCATTAACTGGACTTGTAAGTGCGCAAGACTTTTCTCCCAATTAGGAAACAAGTAATTAGATATAATATTATTCAGTATGTAGTTACAAAAAAAAATAACTAGTATAAACAGTCAATACCTACAAATGTTACCCAATATTACACAATACTTCGGAATATGTTAATTTATCGGACCTCCATTATTATTAAAAAAGGTTTTGCCAACAGATCTGTTGACATAACATATACGAATAGTAAATACCAAGGGTTAAATAATGCACATTATCCTCTTTATGTAAATTACATGCAAATACTGAAGATAACATCTACCTTTTTTCGCTTGGGATAAAATAAAAGAAAAATAAATTTTATGGCAGCTTTTATTACCCAGCCTCGATTAGAAGCAATTAGATCTTTCTAGAAGGAACTTAATTTTGCATTCAAAATGTATCGATGAAAATATCGGCGTCATTAGCATTATGCAACGATTGTCAACAAAAACACTGGAGAAGAATTTTGTTGATATGTATCCTTGATGTAAATTCGGATTATTTTATGGTTTGTTATGTAACAACGAAAATTTACGACATCTTTTGTATCTTTAATATCATCTTAATTCTAATGAGTTTTGAATAACAAGCGTTGCATGGTTATTGACACTGATTTTAAAATAAAGCCATTCACACATATCATGCAAATTAAATAAAAAGTTAATATTTAGGGATAAAAATTAAATAAAATAAAAAACAGTTAAATGCTGAATACCTCTGTCAACATGTTGTTTCAATCTAAATAAAAATGTATAATAGTTTAAATTGATGACTTTTTTTACAAATAACATATTTCCGAACTGAATTAGAATGTTGTAATGGCGACGGATAAAAGCTGGATAAAAGTTTAATATTTTTCATTAAGTCTAAGGTTCCCAATATTCCATATTTTTACGCCATATATTCCCAATATTTTTACGCCATGGTGCACTTACAAGATAATAGGTGCCCTAGTTGTATAAGTTATTCTTTCAAATCTGTATTATTTAGGGTAGGTAAGGAAGGTAATAACGACGTGTCAGTGGCTGGGGACAAGATATCCTAACCATATCATCTTTACTTCATAACAGTTTGGAAATTTTATGTCAATAACGTCAATAAAAAAAAATCGGAAATTGTTTTGTATCTGTACATGTACCTCGACACCATTTGCAAAAAATATCTTCATAAAAGTTTACGATAACTAGCTACTAATTTCACATGTAACTACTGTGCTAAAATTTTCCAAATTAATTTTGAATACATAAACGATATCAACAAATGGAAACATTAATGTGCTGTATTGTACATATCGCACAATAAATGTGTTATTGTCATATAAAATGTTACATTCAAGACACGAATAATGCCGTTCTAGAGCAAACAAATTTACTACACGTATTCCTTTGTTTGTCTGTGTTTACCTGAAATGTGTACTAAAGGTGAATGTAGTACCTATTGTATTAATAAAATTGATATGCAAATTATTATCTTGTATGGCAGTATGTTATATGCAAAACTGTTATACCTATGCGGTAGATGTTTACTTGGTTAGAAATTCATATTCACTGATAGTATGAAATTTCCACATCTGAATATGCATTGCGTGCTTAACATTTCCAATAACAGAACTTTTATGTGGCTAGTTCCTGAACGATTAACCAGGACATACTTTCCTCGATGGCTGGTGATACACGCCGCCTATAACAAATTTGCTTTGTGATCGAAGTGCCGAAAAAGGGAGGTATTTCAATCGGGGTGTATTTATTATTGTTATATGTAACGTTTAGCAGCACAATATATGATCAGGTCTCTTGATGAAAGATGAGCGCAACGCTTGTTAGGAAGATGAACATTGGCAAAGGCATTTAATTCTTAGGGCTGGTTAGTGGTTATTTATTTCATTATGTTTAATCAGTTATTAGAATTGCAAAATGAGATCAAAGAGTGAAATGCATTTTCTTGAAGTGTCTAGTAACTTCCCTTAATGCAATACTAACCCTATCAACCTTCCTGTATAAATCGACTTCATTAAAGGAAATTAGCTTAATTGTTGTACGGAAGATTGTAGAAATTAAAGTTTTCTTGAAAGCTCAAAAATTTGAACGCTTTATAAGATAATTTTATGGCATGCCCCACACTAATTTTCTGTGGGGGTTGGAAATCTTGCTCAGCCCTCATTCTTAACATTATTTTTAACTGGCTGTTTCACGCGGTTCCACTCCCGTATCACAATTTTATATAGCCTATATCACTTGGTGAAGAAGTAACTTTCCAATGGTGGAATAAAAAATTGGTCCAGTAGTTATGTGTGTGAAAAAATTTATAAACATACACATACATGTTGCCTCTTTATTTTATAAATATAGATTATTAAAGCATTTTGTTGAAAATTTCAGCGACTTTGATCACGGCGGCGGCTGGCACGACAGTCGGGTGGACGTCGCCGACGCTGCCGAAGCTGCTGTCCAAGAACTCCCCCATAGAAACGTCGCCCGATCAGAGCTCATGGATCGCCTCTCTCATGATATTGGCTTCAGGTAAACATTTCTTTAAATATTGGAAGAAAATATTATGTAAAAATTAATTCAGCTACATACTTATAGATACCTATAGTAAAACAGTAACCATTAACAGACCAATTCTGGATGTTAAATAAATTTTTAAAAGGGACGCCAAAATAATAAATTAGTAAAATGCGTCGTCGAAAATTTGTCGTCACCCAAGTTCATTATTTTGTAGTACAAAGAAGCGAAGACGCAAGCGGGAAGCTAGTAATTATGGAATGTACAAATACCAAAAATTAAAAAGAAAAAATAGTACAAATCATGGTGCGACAGCAAAATCAAAATGTTTCGGTTCAATATAAGCAGGAACCTTGAAATTCGACTAAGTACTAGAGACAACATTTTTATTTTTACAAATGACATATCATATCAAAACAACATTTTTATTTAGTCATACTTATAAACTTCGGTATTAATACAATTTCATTGATAAATACACACTGCTTACGATTGTATATTTATTTGTTTTTAAAATGGCTTTGATAATCTTTTATGCATTGTTTTGTCTGTTTTTAAATTAATTGAGCTTTGATATTGCCTATTATAAATGGGAAACATTTTTAAGCTATTGGTTAAATATCTACATAAAGTAAAGAGAAAATATGTAGATGTTATTCCCTTAATAATATGCCTATGTAATTGGCGAGTACATTTACACAGCTTAATATGTATTACGGTTAAATTTTCGCCGTCGAGTCACCTGATAAAAATAGTAAAATATGTCACATCTACACGGACGATGTCGCAAATAGAAGAACCGTAGTAAAAATATTTATTTTTTCCTCTATAATATCCATTCCAGTTTAGTTTCCGAATATAACATTTTTTTTAAATCAATTTAACCAATAGTTATTTATTTTTCAACGTTGCAAATAGGTATTATGTTGTATAATCAATAATTGCATGGCTATTTTTATTACATAGTTAAGAGGTCGATAATATTCCACAGTGCATTTATTACAACGTATTCGCGTGTAATTGTATGTAATTATCACTGCTTGTATATTATTCCTTTCTTACTAAGCATGTACGAAAAAGACCATTCATTTATCATAGTCTTATTTAAGAAATAGAAAGTAATGTAAGTTGTCAAATTCAATTATCAATATCAATCAACTAGGAAAAACAAGTTATTTCAAAGCCAAAAACATTCTTCTTAAGTATTTTCCTTATTCGGTTACTTACCGTTTTTTTGCTTTAACAAAAAAACACGTGAACATTCCTTATGCTACGCTCATACTAATTTGAGATAGGCGCCCTAAAATCCTGTTCTATGTGAGGATTGAGGGTATAGGAAGCAAAACCTATTATATGTGATTGCCTACGCTGACTTGAGGTTGGCGTCAAATCTACAATTCATGGCTTCAAACGATCATTGACAATGTTTACGAGTTTAAACTACACACAGCAAGGGTAAATGTTCGTGTGTGCCTTCCTCTAGTAATATAGAAAACCTAGAGGTATCAAAATTAGAGGATCCTATTTGACTTTGTTTGGACTTCTACTGCTCATTAAGTTTATATTTTGAAGCGAATAGCCCTTATATGTATTTTTATTGATTGGATTCATAAATTTATATAAATGTTACTATGTTTCAGCCGTAAGCCCAATTCCTGCATCATACTTAGCCGACAGGATAGGTACGAAGAGAACGCTGTTGCTTGCTGCCATTCCCTATATAGTTGGGTGGATTCTCGTGATGCTGGCAACAAATGTGCCCACTATATATGCAGCTCGCCTTGTATCAGGACTAGGTTACGGCATCGCATACACAGCAGCGCCAATGTATCTGGGAGAAATCGCCTCCAATGAAGTGAGAGGTGCTATGGCCACTCTTATAACTGTAATGTCAAAGGTAATAAAATTACGATTAATTTTTATATATGAAATTCGCATTTGAATATTGGAATTAAGATAATATTATAGTTCATAGACACGTTATGCACTTACCAAACTACCGCAAACAACCTAAAAGTCAAGAATAGTTTCACACATTTTTGTTTTATTTTACTTTCATTTAAAAATAATGTAAAAGGAATTGTATGGTTAAAACGATATTATACGCTGTTTTAATAACATTTTATAAACTTGATATATCATGTTACTTTTACTCAAAATAAAGTTTCATATCAGTCCACACAATTCCAATTACAATGCATGCTGGTCTCATAGAAATAATCAATTGCCTTTTAAATGCTAATTAATGCACGAATTAATATTAAAATACGTTTGAATGTGATAAAAAGTTTATGCTAACTACCAGTTGATCAAAACTAATAAGATATAAAAAACTAGTAAATATTGAAAAAAGATTTGACAGTTGAAACCTTGACATGAGGCCACTATCGCAAGTTTGTCTGCCTACACGTTTATGTTACGTTGTTTACTTATCATTGTATTGTACAACATTTGAACCTTAAATTGTCATTTATATGAACATTTCCTATTTCCAGTTTGGAATCCTGTCACAATACTGCATTGGACCATACGTGTCCATGTTGGGGCTGGCCAGTTTTAATATTGCGATACCCATTCTATTCGTAGTAACATTTAGCGCTATGCCCGAGTCACCATATTATTATCTCAAATCGGGACAGACCAACCTGGCGGAAAGATCACTAAAAAAACTGAGAGGTCGAGACTATATGCTGGAAGAACTCGAAAGCATGACTCATCTGGTTAATGAGAACATGAAGGAAAAAAGTCGATGGAAGGACCTTATCGCAGTGGGTGGCAACAAAAAAGGACTGATAATATTATTAGGAATTTATTTTACGCAGCAATTCTGTGGAAGTACAGCTATAATATCGTACGCAGAACAAATATTTGGCGCCGCTGAAGGTGGTTTAGGACCTCAGGAATCGTGTATATTATTTGGATCTGTTCAACTTTTGACATCTGCGGTGTCATCGCAATTAGTGGACAGGTTAGGAAGAAAACCGTTGTTGTTGGTGTCTTCCTGTGGAGTCGGAATTGCAAATATTATAATAGGCGCGTATTTCTTTATGAAGCATGAGAATAGTGAGTATATCGTTAGTTTAAACTTTATTCCTATCGTTGTGATACCAATATTTATATTTTGCTATACAATAGGTTTAGCTACAGTTCCGTTCGCTATTACTTCCGAGATATTTCCTACTAACATCAAATCGAAAGCCACTTGTATCATTCAGATATTTGTGGCGATAATGACATTTGCTGTTACTAAGTTGTATCAAGTAATTGCGGATAATCTGGGTAACTACGTAGCATTTTGGTGCTTTGCCTTTTTGTCTGTGGGTGGTGTTATCTTTATATTGATGCTCCTCCCCGAAACTAAAGGACAATCATTTGCAGCTATACAGGAAAAATTATATAGTAGTGAAAAAGTAATATATGAAAAGAGAGACGGTGATGTGGCCAGAGTACGAATTAATTTATGAGTACTGTATTTAATACAACGTTTATGTACTTAATGCTTCCGTCCTATTGTTATACCTATTTAAAGCATTCCGATAATAATGCGCCCAAAACATTTGTCTCGTATTGATTTTAACTTCATCAAACTAATTTTATTTTCTATCTATTCTCAATGTATCACTTAGCAGATAAATGAAAATACACAAACACGCACATTTATGATTTTAATACACATACATAAAAGTAAATAGTAAGTAATTGAATAGTAAGTTCTCAAAACGTCGAATTTTAGAACATTTTTAAGTATATTTATATTTATTTAGTCTATAAATAATTCATAATACGTTCAACGTTCGTATTTTGTAAGTTCATATTATTGCTATAATTATTATCTTTACTATGAAAGTGTACGTTTATATATTATAAGCAAAAACTGTAAGAGGACGGCTTCTATGTGAGTGAGTTCCTACATTCATTTGTCATCTTTTATTAAAAATATGCTCCAAGTAAGAATGCGCTTTAAAGTATTACTAAATTTACTGAATTGTACGTAATATCCAGCATTTTTGTTTTATATTTTAGAGAACAAATTATTATCAAACTATTTAGTATGGAAACTATTGAGACCATCATAGTTATAAGTGATTAAATGCAAATTGCAGTATTGTTTCTAAATTTTGTATATTTGTACCAAAAATGTATAAAAAATTGTAAAAATACATTCAAGAATTACAACCGTGTATAGACGTCTAATTATGTTACAAAAACAGCTGGCATATCTCACGCTCAAGTATAGTATTCTTTCCCAAATATGCGGTTGTTATTTTAGTAATTCAGACTAATTATTTAAGGGATCTTATTAACAATATTCTGCTAAAGTAAGAAAAATGTATCCGAATAGAAAGCTTTATAACTTATAACCTGTATGTATCTTTAGTATCGATTTGCATATCGTAATATTTTCTTACCATTTAAAGTTATTGCCTTAAGTGTTTTATGTAATAATATTTAAATACTTAAAAGAAAGTAATTTATGTATGTTTTTACTTAAATAGTACATCAAACCGTATTTCACATTGCCTCATATTTTATAAAGATAGTATCTGAACGAATTAATATGATAAATAATTAATTGTAATATGCCATTGTGATGTTATACATTCCTAGTGCCTTACATTGCGTGCCATTTTCATCTGTTGTGCAATCTCGGTTATTTTAATGAAGGAAATTTAACATTAGTATACGTATAAGAGAATAAAAATATTTTTGATTGTTTATGTTCTCGTTTTATTTACTATTTGTATAATTTGAATTATTGAAATGGCTGAAAGGTCGGTAATTAAACGTGTAAGATGTATTAACACTATAATAATAAAATGATTTTTTTTTGGAACAGTGTAATTAAATTTTATAAATTATAGTTTTGAGAAAACTTTATCTATGTGTCTTTATAATATCTATTTGGGCAAATCTGAAATTTGATCAATTAATTGCTATACACAACTTGCTACTCATTATCCATATACATACTCGAAAGTAAGAGAAGTTGTTTTAATATTGTTGTTGTTGTATAATTTTCTTTATGTTTCCAATATCCAACTATATTTCTGGACTAATGAGGAGAATCTATGATTTATCTACTGATCCAAATTGTACAAATCAATTGTAAGGAATTTTATCCAGAGATATTGAGAGGCACTGCCACCTGGTGAGTATTTTTCTCAATTTCAATATTTAGCGTGAAACTATTTCTATTCGAACAGAGTACATCAGTACTTAACATCTTGCTGATGTTCTTCTCTGTTAGGAACTACAAATTGAAATTTTAATTTACACTAATCTTATAAAGAGGAAAACTTTGTTTGTTTGCATGTAATGAATAGGCTAAAAACTACTGGACCGATTTTAAAAATGATTTTACCACTCTCGCCTATTATTATATATGTATTTCTTCATTCCCCCACACCGATTTTGCTCATTTTTGAACTCAAGATTTTTTCATTTATACTGTTTGCATACAAAATTCTATCAGGTCAAATATCCTTAGACAGACTAAATTATTTACCTATTAAATTTAATCAAGATCGGATAAAAAATACAATTAATATTACATACCTACACTATATTCGGACACGCATTCCCTACTTATGTCATTACTGCAATTTCTTTGGCACAAGTGATGCATTCATCTTATACTATTTCTACAATTCTATTGCATCTAAATAATTCAAGCTAAAAATAGAATTCAAATATTCATTTACCCCAAGAAATCTATGTCTATTAATAAATTTGAATTCTACAAATTCTTCACTAAAATAATTTTCTTCAGTTCGTTTCAGAGGTGAGTCACTTTTATATTAATTAGATATATGCATATATTTAATTTGTAATGAGGAAAAAAATCAAGCTACATGACTCGATACGTATATAGTCGCATGGCAAACAACATATCATTCAGTTGTTTCACTCACTATTAAATTACATTTAGTATATTCAAACTTTAAACCATAGGTACAAACATCAACACAAGATGACGTTATCCCCTACGCATTAGAAAATAGAATAGTATTTATTCTCAGTGCTGTGTTTGACTTCAAACAGTATGTTTACAGTATACAAGTAGTTTACTCGTTATCACTGTGGGTGTGTTCTGATACGTCACTGTGAAACCTCTTAATACCATCTGATAATTTTCAACCCGTTTCATTATTATACAAATTTATTATTATTTTAAAACTATAACATTACCCTATCACTTTTAATGTCAGTGTGTCAAGTACATATAGTTACTTTGTTATCATGTTTTTACTTTATTTTACATGCAATAATTAAAAATACGATTTTAATTAATGTTAAATAAAACTAACATAAAACTATGCAGTCCATGACTACCTATGATTTTTAAACGATATCGATATGATATAATCTAAAATAAACACAATACAAAATATGCATACTAATTATAACCTTGACTACACTAGTGAAAATTTCGATTGATGGCTGTGTTTTTTTACTTATTAATAACTGACTGACTCCAGGATCTTGCATATTATTATGCGTCGCAAAATTGTTATCAAACATTTCATCATTACAACACTGCGGCGCTATTTGACAAAAGATACAGACCTTATCATTTATAATTAAAATTGTCCTTATCTACTTTTATTTTAGCTGGCTACAGTCACAATGTTACACAGGTTTACGACCTGAACGATCAATTAAATAATTGTTAAGCTAATTTACTTTTCAGCAAATGCGTCACAGACGTCAATTCAACGTTAAGAAGATACACATTTCCCCTTCCAATGATAAGATAATTTGACACGATTTGCACAATTCAACAGATAGCTTTCATCAGATCAAGCTAGCAACAAAACAATTTAATGTAAAATTTCAGTTTATGCCCCCGTATGCTTGTTCGTCTGTGTGCAACGTCTATAAATCTCTCACACATGCTGAATGCCAACAGTGTGTTTAATGAGTAACGAAGCACACAGATATGTGATGTAGTTTTGATGTGTGCGAGGTTCACGTGTCGAACGGCTGATAGCGCGGCCACATTCCTACTTAGCCCACAGCCTTATTTGTCAGTACGACGTGGATAAAACATTCGTACACTTAACTTGTGGACTCATTAGTCGTAAAATCGCAACTATGGTAAAGCAAAAACAATCGAAGATAACTGGTTCATGCAAGTAATTTATTGTGTCCTTGTCATGTTTCACGGAGTAACCACGAAGGTCGCATGCTAAGTATGAGCTTGGCAATCTGAATCACTGTTGTACCGAAAAAACATAATATACGTTTTATATTACTTTTGAAATTGTGCACCGTCTCGAAACTCGTAAGTTAATATGTATCTTACATCATTTTCGTGACTTGTAACGACAATTGAGGCACAAACCTCTTTCGTAGACAAAATTAAAAGATACTATATATGTCATTTAATTATCTTATATTAATTAATAAGCTTGTCCGGCGATAAGAAGCAAATACGTCAGTCATAAAAATAGATCAATAACAACTTTCTAGTAACTGCGATTATTTACTTAACCCGGAAGATTAATAATCGACATATAAAATCAATTGTTTTATCAGCCCCAGTATTCTAGAAGTGAGGTCGTTTTTTCGTGCTGTAAACTGAATATCCGGCACGTAATTAATAAATCAAATCATATTTAGAAACCTGTTAGTTATTACAAGCCGGTTATCACTTGATTTAATGTAAATACTACAGACTTCGATTCATTTAATCCCTAAAGAAATATGACGTGCCCTGCAAACAAACATTAAGCTAACAGGCGAACCTAAAATTTTCCTTCCCTTTAGACAAACAACCGAACTAATATTATTTGTTGATCAAAACAGTTAAATATGTTATAACAACTTCGATAAGATATCTCTGAAAGTGAACACATGTGCACTCTTATCCTTAGATCATGGAATGTTTTCACTTCTATTCTGTTATCCGTGGAAGTAAATAATTACCTGAATCTGAGGTTTATTTATTACGATATAAGAAACGTTCGTTAGCAAAAACAATGATCAAAAAATACTTATTTTTTAATTTAGAGCGTATATCTGACCTTCAATCCCAAACTCCAAGCATACACGTTTACTTGCAATAAAGTGTAATTGACAGATTTGCAAAATATTCTATAAGGCTTCATGCTATATTAACATTTAGGATAGTTTAAAGTTTTGGAATCTTTGGTTCAACAGGTATTATTTTGGGTATTGCAAATAAAACAAACATATAGGAGTGTTATGACTTCATCTTATCATTCATTAGAAGTAGGCGTAGTTATCATCAGAAGTCTACGCTTACTTTTGCCCACTAAGATACCTCGTAAGACGTATGCACAGGAGGACTGATGCATATTACATATTGCTGAATCACCAAACAAGGCTTCCTTGGGCAAACCCATATAGTATTGTCACCATGTATGCATTCGGTTTGAGAAGAGGAAACCAGTATTCAATAATTAAACCAGTGCTGCTGCATATATACTTTAACTAGCTGCACCTCAGGGCTTCGCTCCCGTGGGAATATCGGGATGATATATAGCCTATAGCCATCCTTGATAAATGGGCTATCTAACACTAAAACAATTTTTCAAATCGGACCAGTAGTTCCTGAGATAAGCGCGTTCAAACAAATAACTCTTCAGCTTTATAATATTAGTATAGATATGTTTTATTTTTTTTTTCTTAAATTAAGAGAGCCGTTTGTACATATACAAATGTCGCTCTGTAAGTACACTAACTTAAATATATAACTTACAACCTTCCGAAATATATTATTTCTTTATCACTAACTAACTTAATCTTTCTGAAAATAACGTTATATATCGAAGAATGTTCAAAATCAAAAACATACAAATACCACGTCCTTTATTTACATTATGCCAATAATCCAAAAGCTGTCATTCTTGATTTTCCATGATTTTGTTCACGACTAAGCGCGACAAAACCCTTCGAAAAATTACCTATTGCAATCTTTTAAACAATACAAAATTGGTAATTTAACTTTCAAATCATACAATAAAAAGTTATGAAATATATATTATACCTGTTCACCTTGTACGTGTTATATAATATTGTGCCATTTTCACATAATAGCACCTAATTATTAATATTAAACCGTTGCGTCCTTAACTTATTTACCCATGGACTGTTATGGATATTAGCGGCTAACGAGCATTTATCATTGTGTACAATTATGTTAATAAAACTAATTAAAGTAATTAATAGTGACATGCTCTTGCCCGTGGTGCTGTCTGCATTTTGGCTCAAGCCGTCCTCTCTTTCCATTCTATATAAGTAGCGCTACAAGGGCAACATTAATTTAGCTCAAATTTGAAAAAAAAATGATTAATGATTAATGATTAATGGGCATTTATTAAGTGAAATTAATGGCATAATGGCGTAATATAAATTGGTACTTTTAGGTCTTTTACACTACCTAAACGTAAGGGTTGCTGTGCTACTTTTATCCCTACCTCTTCGAAAGAGCCTTTGAAATTGTACAGTGTAATAGGCTCATAATTAGCAATATAATAATCGAATAAATAAACAATTGCGAATATTTTCAGGAAAATAAGTCTTCACCCCGTCCTTGTGGACTTCCTCTTTATGAAGGTAAAAAGAGAAATTGATAACAGAGCGATGGACAAGGTTATTGGTTAAATTATATATAATATCAAAATTAATTATATTGGTTAAATGAGGAACGGGATTCCTCTAAAATATAAACGTTAGTATTCATATAAAATTTTCACACATTTTTTATGAGTAGGTAAATACATGTGGCA
This sequence comes from Phoebis sennae, assembly GCA_001586405.1. Taxonomy (NCBI): domain Eukaryota; kingdom Metazoa; phylum Arthropoda; class Insecta; order Lepidoptera; family Pieridae; genus Phoebis; species Phoebis sennae. The sequence goes on along the minus strand of LQNK01000185.1, from coordinate 1,705,724 downwards.
CTTTAAAGTTCCGTTTTATACTAAACTATGTGGTAAATAATAATGTTTCCTCTATAAAGTATTTGTCAGATAAAGGTGAAAATATATAATTTGACCACCGAATACCACTAGGTAATCATTATAACTCAGGTACTTTACAAAAATAAATTGAAGATAAATGTGTAATTTTCAAGACGTTTGAGTACAATAACATAATATTTATGTATTAGTCACCGGTGCAATTATATCGCGATGTAAAAATAAATGCGCTGTAGATAAAATATGGCGTGTTTTATTTGGGTAATACATATACATACAATACGATTAAATGGAAAATTCGATTATTAATGTACTAGCTGTGCTCAGCGCGTCACCTGCTTATACCTCCCTTTCCCGTGGGATTTCCAGGTTAAAATCTATACTATATTTTTTTCGGGTTTCAAACTATGTGTACACAATTTCATTGATATCGGTTTAGTGGTTAGGTGTGAGGAAGAGGCAGACAAACAGACAAACAACGAGAGTTACTTTCGCATTTATAGTATTACTAAGAAATATATACGAATAGTAAAATAAAACTACAAATATCACCCTTAAAATTATTAACAACACTACAAATTTTCCAATTGAATGTAAGAAGGTAGAAACTCGGTAATTTTTAGGCTCCAAGATATTCCTAAATCGCAATTTATTTTTACCTGAATGCGGTAGAAAGAAGATAGGCTATATAAATTTTCAAAATGGCGCTTTAAAATCAAAAGTATAATTATCTATGAAAAACCCCGTTTGAATTATCTATGAAAAAATAAATACCCCTTATTTTTCATAAATTATTGATTAATATTGTTCAAATAAAAAAAATGTCGTTGAATAACATTATAATAATGTTAACAAGATGTGAAGTTACATGAGCGTAGTGGATAAAAGTAATTATTTTTATCTCTTATATTATAATGCAATTGATTGAGACTTCATTGAAAGCAATAAAAGCCTACTTATATAAGAAACACATTATAATTTTCCTAAACAATTCTGATTATTCTTGCTTTCTTCCTTTTTTTAAAATAAAATCTTAACCTTATTTATGTTCATTAATTTAGCTCCTTTGCGATTTATTCAGTTTTATGGAAAGAGTTTATAGTGTTTAATAACAATTTAAATATCAAAACGGAATAGTAACACTTTCATTTTTATTTTGGGGGCAAAGTTTCAAAAATATATTGACTACCTCTACTGATAGGCATTGCTCTCTTTCTAAGAGAGCTTATTGAGTTTAATTTCCTTCCGCATGACTCTACATTCTGAAATAAATGACGCAGTAGCCTGTCCCGCTTAGTTCTTCTTTTGATCACATTTTAAAATAGATAGACATATTTGTAATAAACCTATTAAATACATCAATGCGTCCGTTATTTTAAGCCTATCTCGATATTCGATTGAACCTTGTTCGAAACTCTTCATTGTCACATTGAGCGGTTATTATGCCAATAAACTATTGTCTCATGCGCGTCACGTCTGTTCTGGTGCGAGATATTTTTGGACTATATTGTCTAAAAATAAATATGTCTTTGCAAATAATCGAAAGCGGGATGACTCTTGCAGTGTGGCAAAAAGCGCGGTACTGACGCGGCGCTCCGTGTACCGACATAATCGTGTGTGATATCAACTTCGCCGTTATCAGCATTAGAGCCGGTCGAGTCACCGGCAAACCAAACGGACCGATAAACACGGAGCAAAAGCGTGCGCCTACGCCGATTCACCTCATTCCATTCCGCTCACTGCGATCCGTTCAGTTCGTTCGCCTCCAACAGTGCTTCGTTCAGTTATTCACTCGCTGCCGTCGCGTTAACATATTTTGCGCGTTTTCTCGCATTATGAACCAGCAGACCAACAACACATAAACCTTCCAAAATGAAGCCCAATAAGTTATAACGTTTGCTTTTAAAAACTCCAATAAATTTTAGATCGAATATATTATATTGTGATATTTAGTTAGTATCTTCTGTTATTATTTATATTTTACCATGGGGTCGAATTATATTTTATAAATTTTAATTTTAAAAATTCAGTGCTCAAGATAATCTCATTCCAATCGCTACAATAAATTTTATACATTTTTAAAAAATATATAATATTACAATGACAGCAAAAACTCGTTCACATTGGAAGGAATATGGAACAGCGCTATGTGGTAAGTTCGTTTTCTAACCTATCAACAACTCATGGATATCGATTCATTGCAGTCGAGCGGTTGTTTAAAGTTACAATGTGTATTGTTCGGTTTTCAGTTTATAAATAGCTTGGTCATGTAACGCTTTCCTGGTAGACACAGGAGCTGAGCACAGCAATATACAGAGTCACGTTTTTTTGCGAACGTATGTGAGGCTAGCCACCGTCGGCAGTCTCGACATTTTAATGAAACGTGTCGCATTCCACACATACGTCAAATGAGCTTATTAACTTTGCATTACTCTTATCACAGCATGATCCCATGACCTTTATACATCGTCCCACACAATGAAGAATACTAATTAATATTAACACACACCCGCACATACAAAAACCGCACTAAAAAAAAACAAGATTTTATATTACCATGCGTGATTTTTTATCTCTATTAGTTACCAGTTTATGAGATGCTTTAAATTATAGAGTCATAGATACAATCTAAATGTAGCTCATAAAATACTTAATTTTCAAGGAAGCGGCGTTTCTTAATTTCAAGTTGCATAATATGAAGAATTGATATTGAAAATATATTAACTAGTAAATTTCATTAAACCGTTACACGTGACGAAAATAAATTTCTAATAACTCACATATGGAAGGTATTTTAAAAGAATCTATAGTCACTTTTTACATTCCAATGACATCAACTAAAAGGCGGCTATTTTAAAATAATAGGTAAGGAAGGGACTTCCTGGAAGGCTGCACCGCCAGGTACAGGCCGACTGCACTCAAAATATTTGTGGCTGGTTATAAAAACACTACAAATGGTAAAACCGCCTATTCATAACCTAAATAGGTATTGGCTAGCATTCCCAATCCATAAATGCACTAGTTACAGAACCGTTTATTGCTACCGCTTATTTTTGCAGAATTTCACTTTCACAAATTATTTAAAGCGACAACTTACGTTAAAATTATTAAATTACCGATAAGTATCGCTCTCATATCTAAATAATCAACAAACACCCAACTGTAAAGACAAACAGCATCTCTTTGTATTCGGCTTTCGATTCAAGTCATGGAATTTATGAAAGGCATTTTATGAACATTATTAATTGCCACAAATCGCTGCTCAATCTTATATATAGAAGAACTGAATATAAAAATACATACAATACTTAAATTGTTGATGAAATCGACTATTCTAACAAACTTTCAACCCTATTCCGTTACCTAAAATTAGATAATAAAAAACCATAAGTGGGTGATTCATCATACAACTACCATACATAATCGTTTTAAGCCTATTGTTAAATTGCGGTACTCAACGTTTCTAGCTTTATTACCTTAGGCTCTTCGGAGGTAAAAAATCATGAAGTCCAAACATTTATTTTATTAATACAATATACAATTCCTATATTTTCACATTACACAAATATAGAGCCAAATAACTTAGAGAAATTAATTTAATCGAATAATTCATGATTACAGCAAAAATACCATATAAAATTATGTTATATGCTTTCATATAGGCATCGGACGGGAAACAATCACTCAATCATGAGTAATTCGAACATCTCCCTTGAGTCCATTTGGATGTCTCAAAACCGCCGGTCAGTACACCGATAACGTAATAACCAGCTCTATGATCGTTCTTAGAACGATTTTGATTTATATAGAAATATTTAAAAGTTTACAAATTCAAATTAAAGATCGTAAATCTGTAAGCTTTGAAACTATGTTTAACGTTGGATCAAAACGGTCATCTGTTTATGTAAAACGTTATTTATAAATAACAAATCAAAAAATATTTGCATGTAGCTCAATATTTTCCATAAAAATTAGTGACTATATAATGAAGTTATTGTTACATCATATTAGACACGGCGCAATAAAATTAGTACCGCTTTTTAGTTATTGTTATAAGCATTTATTGGGTGTACATTGTTCTATAACAATATTTTCACACGAGGAAATCTCTTCGGTAGGTTTATTCACGGCCACGAATCTAATTAGATCATTGTCGCTAATTGACGATTTGCTCTATAAAATTAATTGATCTATTTTCTCTTCATGAAGCTGTTTAACACTTATTCTACAGGAAATATTTTCATAAAAAAATTATGATTATTTTTTATTATTTTTTATAATAAGAATTAAGAATCAAAAAGTAATTTAAAAATATTTAGGTTGAAATTGTTTTGTTAGGATATCATATCGATATAATTCTATAGATACGTGGGTTGTCTTAAAGGCACTTATGAAGAAGATTAAGGATCAAAGATATCCTTATCGTTTTATATCAACGATATCCTAGTCGTCAATTTTATACAACAAAATTGCGATATAAAAGTAAATTGCTTGCTTCAGCGTTAGCTGTTTATAAACTGCAGCATAACTATTTCTGATTGAATGATTGAGTTGTGAGAAAATAACATAAAGTTATTTGACTCGTCACTCGGCGATAACATTGCCATTTCTAAGACAAAGCACTTTCACCACATTTGTGCTTCTGCTATTCGTTACTCGCATATTGTAGGAATGCAATCTATGCACGCTTTTTATACAATACTAGCTTTCCGCCCGCGGCTTCGCACGCGTGGGCTACTAATTTGTGTATTTTGTAGAGGCGCACAAGAAAAGTCTAAAATAATTACGGTAGCATGAATAGGTTTGACCAAAATCTGACAGTACGCGCGCCTCTTCAAAATACAGAAAATTTTAGCCCACGCGAACGAAGCCGCGGGCGGAGAGTTAGTTATTTTTTTAAGGTTTTTGAGAATTTATTGAGTGTTTTTATCGTATCTATATTCTATACGTTAAGAGTAGAAAAAGACATGACCGCGCGTCAACCAAAATCTCACATTGTCACGTGGTATGACATTTTCACGACTTTAGAAGCGTATATTTAAAAAAATATTTAATTTAGCAAAAAACGCATTTAGAAACCTCTATTTCATTTTCAAATACCTATCCAATGATATCTCATTTAATGATGTATTAGCGAATTTATTTTTTTACCCTCCGATTATATGTATGTAGAGTCACCCTTAAAAATATTTTTTTCAAATAAAATGTAGCCTATAAGTTGAACCTAATATTGGTCTATCAGCATGTGAAATTTTATCAAAATCTACCCAGTAGTTATTACGTGATTGACGAACATACAAACAGATAAACAGACAAACAGACAAACAGATAAACAGACAAACAGACAAACAGAAAAAAAAAATTCTAACCATGGTTTTGGTATCTATAGAACATACATGTTGCATACCAATTACCCTTTTTGAAAAATATTAAATGTACAGAAATGGTTCGGTTACTGTTTTATTATATGTATAGATATATACATGAGTATATATTGTATGATTTAATTAATATGTTAATATATATTTCTATTATATATAATATATTACTTAATTCATTGGTGAATAATAACTGATTCGTTCGAATATAGTTAGGATATGTTAAAACTATTATCCCGATTACAAGCATCTTTAAAATTTTGCTATTGTTAAACATTAAATTAAGATCTAAATGTAATTGTAATTATATAAAACACAGATTCCTGATAATCCAATAATTATAATATGAAATAAAAATTTATTAACTTGAGCAAAATTGATTGAAAGAAAAGAAAAAGTTAAATAAACTATCTATCTACTCATTTTTGCATTTTGTGAAAGTCATTCAAATTAGTTTTAACATGCATATTGAATAATCATAAGGTAAAAAAACCAATCAATTTTTATGTTGAAAAAGCATGCTCATATTTTATGTATGTGTTGATTTTGAAAGTAATTGGCGATTTACATGAAACAGTTCATAGTTCGCTCCGACCGTTGACACGGGTCAATCAAGAGTAACACCACCGTGGTCATTTTACTATACATGTGTTCCAGACACGTGCAGCGCTCTATTTATATATCTTCATTATAGTTCAGAAGTAAAAAGAAATTAATAAACAATTAAAATGCTGCGAGATCAACAATTTCTTATAAGACAAAAAGTAGCACGTATCCCTTTATGGTTCGGCTATAATCAACCAATTGGTTAACACCACGTTTATTATACGCTTCGTAGGATAATGTACTGTGCGTAAGGCAAACGACTCATTTTATTTTTATAGTAACTGGGCATTGGAGAATGTTAAAAATGAATGATAGTGATTTAGCAAGATAATCAGTCTTAGAAGTTTTTTTTTTATAACTTTGCATTAAAGTTTAGTGCTGTGTAGGTACATTTGTGCAATAGATGATAAAATTTAAGTCGAAAAACTATAAAAAAATCATATTAATTTTACAATTAGTACAGTAATATGACAGGAAGGGGGAAATCCTAATTATTCATTCATTTGCTTCACCAATCACGCGCTGCGTGTTTTAGCATAGATTTCATCAATTTGTGTAATCAAGGAACAAGACCTAAAGTTCGAATTTCAAATTGGTAAAATTCCTTCGTTTTAAAGTTTTACTTTAAACGTTTTCTCGTAATGAACATCAGTTTTGCAATTAATTTTAATGCTATTCACAACTTTTTTCCTTTGTGTCTTAATTTTGTATAATACATATAATATACGTATTTTAAAATTACAAGATTTTATTTTTCAAAGTATTCGTAATAAATAGAATTCTAATTGAAATAGTTTTCAAGTAAAGCATACAAAAACGTTAAACGTTAAAATAAAACAAAGAATAATCACCCAGTATGTTAACGACACGTTATTTTGCACTGATAATTCACTGAAAAGTTGCAAAAATATGAATACCTACTTATAGAAGATCTTTAATTAATAATTCTTCAATATAAACAAATACATTTCCATATAATTTGGCCTTATGAATAGGACTTTAGTATAGCTTGCGTCATTACAAGCGCGAACCGCATGCGATTGTACACCTCGTCCCTCGCATCCCTCACCCCGCGCCCAACACCTATGCACACACACACACATTTGCATTATACGAATATTTCAATGTGTGTGTTTTAATGTGAATATTTAACTTTAATTTATAATTTAAAACTAACAATTTTTATAACACATTATTATTAATAAACCATTTATAAAAGTATTGCACGTTATTTGTCCAATTTCAAGAAGTTTTACCATGAAAGGCTTATCTATTGTTTTAAAATTCAATCAACTTATGAATAAACATACTTGTAACATTTAGGTATTTCCGACTCAAACTGTGATAAACAATTTAGTCCGTTTAATTACCTAGTTATGATTGTATCACATTATGTTAAATTTAAATTATTAAGCAAAAGGTATGCAAAATTATCTGTTTTTGATTATTTAAATATTATGAATCATTCGTGTGTAAGTGCCCTTAAACAGCAAGATATCTTGCTAAACCCGGAAAATACATTTTTTTCCTAAATTGTGTTGCATCATGTTTGTTATTTTTTGTGATGATTAAAAAATTACATATTAACATGCGCATTACAGTCATTTCATACATGTTCCAATATCGACAAGATAAGCTAATGACAATAAAAGGATATCTCAAATTCTATACAAACAAAAATTTGTATTTCACTAAGTAATAATTGTTTCATCATCTGAGAAACTTGATTCATGCAATCAAGTTGATTGAAGGATATCAGAGTTATTAAACACATCCTTCGTTCTCAATATATCCGTATGTTTTAATTAGCCAATAAAATGGATGTCTTTTTTACATTTTTGACTTATCTATGACTGCATCTCCAATCCTTCAACGTTACATCTTTCCCCACAAAAACACATCATGTAAACCATACCATACTATTATTTACCCATATAAAGCTATAAATTTGTCTAAACAATACGCGAAGGTGACTTTTACACCTATTATATTAATATGGATTAAAATCTGTTTACATTTGTTCAAGGTTAAAAAAATGCCCAATTTAAAAATCATATAGATGGGTTTAACTGAGCATTTAGGAATAGCGTTACGCCGTCCAAGTTTACACCACAACATAAATTCAGAAAGCTGTGCCAACTGGCAATCGTTCTTTGTCCACAACGCACTATACACATTACACACTCTATACACGTTTCTTTCAAACTACTTTCATCCAAATTTGCTGTTTATGTGCAAGAAGATCATTGAACCTCATATTGGTATGGAAGTTCTCGCAAATGGATGAAACCAATTACTTAAAAGACTATTATGTCTACTACCCTTTCTTTACAATATCTCTTCATTTCCGCTCTCATGGCTGAATCTTCTCAAATTATTTCATTTGGTCTTACTCGATGATCGTTATCCCCATCCGGTAATTTGATACATGATAACCTCTATCTTTAATGGAATAAAAGTGTCATTTGTTAAACGTTACAATAGGCCTGAGAAGTAATTTAAATCGGAAGAGAAATTCTTCAATTGAGAGGCTTAACCATTTTCAATTATAAAGCATTTATAATAAAAAATCATATCAACGTCACAAACGAAGTACCTGTAATTAGCAATCATTTAGTGAACAATTAATTCGTTATTTCCAGCAATGTAATCATTGACCTGGAACCGCTTTTGCAATACCAATATGTACTTACCACGTTCAGGCTTTGTTTCTCTGTTCGAATTTTATTTATATCAGTGTAAATAAATAAATAAATATTTTTAATAAATAAATATAAATAAGCCTTAAAATTATCAAAGTAAATTAACATTTACAACCTCGTGACGAGTTCAATTATTTATAAGACGGAGAAAAATTATCGTATGCAACTTTCTTCACTTGAGATAAGGGACACAATAAAAAGATAGATTGCAATGTATGTAATGATACAAGTAATACTTTTATTGATGACGATTATTTCCGAGTGTTTATTGTAGATAAACAAGATCGGAAAACGTTGTTCTGAGAAGTTTCCACTAATGTAAGATAAGAAGGCCACGATAACCGAACAACTTAATTGCGCAAATGTAAAAGATTCTGTCCAAAATTGGACTTAATTGAAACATATTTTAAACCCATTTTATAATGTACTTATCTATAAAGCCTGTTTACAAATACTAATATCATTAATCCGCGATGATATCCTCGAAATTGCTGGTTGTAAACTTTGAAAATAAATAATAGATATTTCGTAATGTATGAAGTACGCTTGTCCTTTATCTGTCTGGAAGTTAACCGACACCTTATCTAGGTAAACATTTTCATGCTTGTTTTTCAACACGAGTTACCTAGATAAATACATCAATCCTGTCTTTGAAAACTGTTTGATAATCTATATTTAATTAAAGCATCTGCAACAAAGACTTGCAGATAACATTACTTATGTTGACAGATATTTTTTTAAATAAATCTTTCTAATTTCAGCGACACTCATCACCGCAACTGCGGGTACCTGCTACGGTTGGCCGTCACCAACATTATCATACCTGCAATCCGCTGCAAGCTCAATACCAACGACGTCAGATGATAGATCATGGATAGCATCCATCATGATTCTCTGTTCAGCACTCACTCCGATACCATCAGCATACTTCGCTGACCGCTTCGGAAGGAAAACAGCACTGCTCCTTGGTGCTGTACCATTTATCATCGGCTGGGTGCTGGTCATCGTAGCCAAATCTGTGGCCGTGCTGTACGTAGCACGCATGTTCTCTGGCCTGGGGTATGGCATCGTGTACACCGTCGCTCCGATGTACACGGGAGAAATCGCCACCAGTGAAGTCCGCGGTGCCCTCTCCACTCTCATAACTTTAATGAATAAGGTAGGTTTCACTTTATTTCTCATACAACACTTGTTTCATTAATACCATTGTAATTAGTGTACACAAGTGTAATAAAAGACACGTGAAATCGTTTATGTTAACGCAAACTGCCGTAACCAAAAGCAGTTTAATAAAATTTAAGCGTATTCAATAAGTATTTTAATTTTATTATACCCATTAATTATAAATACTGTTTGAAAGTTTTGAAAGTTAATTAACAATTAAAAAAATAAAATATCAATACGCACACTCAAATCATAGTCAACGTTATTTGATGGATCATAATACGAAATTTATTGCATAATATCAAAGAACAGCTTAACTGTCTCAGTTCTGCTTTTAATTCCACATTATCTCCATTTATTGTATTATGTTGGCCTGTGCCACAAAACCACGCTATGTATACAGTGTACACGGCGCCGTAAACTGTGTATTATGACTGAGTTTACATGACTCAATAATTGAGCGTTGACTCATTGTTATAATGTTCCAAACGTACAAAAATATATACAAAAGGACTTACAAATATTAAATATTCCTTGTGACCTATCTTACATGAAGTTTTTTTCTATTTCAGGTCGGAATACTGTCTCAGTTCTGCATCGGGCCATTTGTGTCGATGCGAACTTTAGCTGCCATCAATTTGATCTTGCCCATTACTTTCGTAATTACCTTCATCTTTCTGCCTGAATCGCCATACTATTATCTGAAGTTCGAACGTAGCGAAAGAGCCGAGCGTGCTTTAAAGAATCTTCGTAGTGGAGATATAAGATTAGAATTAAAAAATATAGAAATAAACGTTCAAGAGGATATGAAAAATAGAGGTTCTTGGGGTGATTTACTCTCAGAGGCCACATACAGAAAAGCACTTTGGATAAGCTTGGGTGTGTTCACCATTCAACAGTTATGCGGCAGTGCCGCGGTTATTGCCTATGCTCAGGGCATATTCGAAGCTACTGACAGTCACATTGAGCCGTATCAAGCATCTATTTACCTTGGATGCGTGCAAGTAGCAACCTGCTGTCTCTCAGTGATCCTAGTGGACCGTGTCGGAAGAAAGCCTCTCTTATTGCTGTCAGCATTAGGAGTGGGACTTATGAATGGCGTTATCGGAACATATTTCTACTTCTACTTACACAATAAAGCGTCGGTCGCTCAACTCCATTGGCTGCCCATTACCGCGTTGCTGATTTACATCGTGTGCTACGCGATTGGGCTGTCAACGGTGCCCTACGTGATCATCGGAGAAATGTTCCCGACCAACGTCAAATTGTACGCCTCTTGCGTCGCTCACATCTATACTGGCATATCCATGTTTGCAGTTCAGAAACTCTTTCAGGTAAGACAGTCGAAATTGTATTTAAATGTGATTTAACGCGAATATTTTCCATGTTGAATAAAAAGTCTAATATGATTAGTAATAACTATCTAACCTGGTGCTTATGCTACCAGAGGCTACCAAATATTTTTTTTAATATTATTTTACTTATTGTAATAACAAGGTCAAATACATTATTTTACCAGCTTATGTCTTCTGATATATCAGCTGTATTACTGTAATTTCATTCCAATCTATTCAGTAGTTTTTGCGAGAAATAGTTCAACAAATCAGATTGTGAGGATGTATGTAACAAACTTACATTTATAATATTAAGTAGGATTGTAAGAACATCATCAAATACTAAACATGCAAAATACATGCATTTAGCATATGTTTAGTAAATGACACACATAACGCAAAATAAACCCCGAATTAAAATGAGTCCATTGAACACAAAGAATGATGTTAATGATAACTAGGGGTCTTTAGCCCCGTTACCCAATCTACGCAATGTGAGGCGAGTGGGACCTTATTCAACTAACAACATCTATCACTTCGATGACCTTTACCATTACTGAAAATGTAGATATTTTTTAACTTTATTCGAAGAAAATTTTTTCACTGTTTCTAACGGCTTAATCTCTTTTATAAATTCCAATTATAATTGCTTCTACCGAGACAAAAACCCTAATTGGCTATTGTCTGAAATTTCACTAAAACTTAATATTTCCAATTCCAGGTGGTGGATGATGCCTTCGGTATTTACACAGTATTTTGGGGCTTCTCCGTATTCTCTATACTCGGCCTGTTCTTCATGCTTGCGGTTCTGCCCGAGACCAAAGGAAAATCCTTTGCATGCATCCAAGCCCAGTTACGAAGAGACGTCGCGCGCGACAACGCAAGCAAGCTGATGACTGTCGAGTATTAATTCGTTCGAATAAGCTTATATTAGGGATCAATTGAATCGAAACATAAGATATTAAATACTTAATTTTATTATAGTTTACATATGTAAAAGTAACTACAGATATATACTTCAGAGAATTAGTCTGTAGAGAGGTATGAGTGGAAGGACAGTAGGAATGAGGAGGGTGGGTGCCCCAGAGAAGGCGACGTAGTCTTCGGGGTCATAATTTTCGGGCAACCCTCTCGTGGAGACGACACTAGAGTAGAGTCGCGCTGAATCCTTAGCCGTCCTCGTTTTATTCGGGCTGTTGAAGTCAACCAAGTAAAGACCAAAGCGGGACCTGCAATTGCATTTAAAAACATGACGAGTGAAATTATATCATGATTGACTGACACGGAGTTTTATTTATCTCTTTATCAGTTACTGACCTATTTACAACCGTCTGAATTGGAGTTAATCAAGAGCTGATAAAAATACGTTTTAGATATTTTTTGTTAGACATATTGTGCTTGTGATGATAATGTATCATGGTAGTAATCTTACACGTAAATATCAAAATATTGAAATTTATTTTAGAACATTTTGGAGATTATTTTGATACATTTTACAAAGATACATGGAGAAATTGAATAGAAAACTTATACTGATTATGAATTCAAAATTAATCTGAATTTAATTTACTTATAGGCATGTTCGCGTAATTATAAGTGATCGTTACCCACGAACATTCATACGAACCGTGTGTTTTGATGGCAAATATAATAAAAAATGCATCAATATGGATACATCACAATAACATAATATATGAAAAACACAGTATCGTATTAGCAGAAATAGCATTTGATGCCGATGGTGTATAGAGTCGAGCACAGTTATAGGTATACAACTATAAAAACCAACTCCTATCATAGAAATGACAGCCAGAAAACGTTTCACTTGATAACGCGAGACGATAACCACATAGAATTAACCAATTTTTTTTTAATTGTACACTCATCTCGGAGAACATACTAATTTATAATATTCTAAAATTTCCACCACATAATATGATACCTTCCCTGGCTAAAATACGACCACATAATCAAGCAACATGATAGGGATTCGAATGTTTAATAATATTCCTAACTTTAAAGATATTGAATTTTTACATTTTTAAATTGCTTTTAACAATTTTAGAAAACGTGTCACGATTAATTAATTTTTTCTCTATTGCGAGGTCGGTATAAAAGCGTATCTACTTAAAATGGTAATCAAATTCAATGTACGGAATTCAGACAGATTTTTTACAGAAATTCCAATTAAAAATGTATTTTAAAGCGGAATGTATCAATATATTTCCTATTATACTATGACTTTATTGCAGTTCCTTGACTCAATATAGCTAATGACGGTCATTACTTGCATACAATAATCACGACGACATTAAACTAAGGGAATGTTGTTTGTGTATTACGTGACATTCCAGCAATAAAGGCCAATAACTTGACAAATAATGCATTTTTTATCTTGTTTTCAATAATAAACTAGCAACCCGCCTTTACTTAGCTTCCGTTTCATAAAAATAAACGACAGAATAAGAAAAAAGTAGGTGTTACATATATGTATACATTATTATACGGTATTACATTATATATTGAAATACCGCAACCGTATATATATGTAGGAAAAGATGTTATTTATGAACTTGTTGCCTAAAACAAGTATAATTCTTAGTCCATTTTATAAAGGAATAGTTTAAGTTGTAATCCTGTGTTAAATAAAATATTCCTATAACAATATGGATAGCTGGATATTGTTGGAAGACAATATTTTGCATCATTGATAGAAACGTAAATAAACCAACCTTCATGCAGATAAATGATAAATGCTTTCCGAATCGGTGGTAAATACAAACTATTAATTAAATATGTAAATGTAAATGACGTTCTAAAAGCACCCCAAGAAGGCCGATTTGTTAAGTAAATATCTTGACTTTGATGCCTGGTATAAGTACTGGACGCAACCCAAGATAAAAAAAAACACAATAAAGAAACAGGATGAAAATAACACCGATTATCTAGCATTCCCTACTTCCTCATTAAAAGAAACGTTACAGATCGATTGTTGATTCGAAAGACTGTTTTCGACAAAAATCATTTCACTCTATTTCCACGTGGCATATGTCAAATTCTTTTAATAATAATCAAATTAATTAATTAGATAACTTACACGAAACCATCGTCCCACTCCCAGTTGTCCATCAAACTCCACGCAAAGTAACCTTGAACGTTACTCTTGTCTTCATGTATGGCGTGTAAGAGGGCATTCAAATAATGACTGTAGTACGTGACTCGGGCCTTGTCGTGGACGCCGCTGAAGTCAGCGTAGCCATTCTCAGTCACAATAATGGGGATGTTGTTGTACGTCTTAGTAATCCATGCAAGAAGCCGCCGAAAACCAAAGGGCACAACCTGAAATTGCAAAACGGCGATTTTAAAGAGGCTTGCAATCTCCTCAACTGATCACCTCCTATTTTTTTTAGAAAGTCGGATAAAAATTAATCTTTCATAACAGGATTATTCAAACGCTAGTCCTTATGTTTTATTGTATTCCTCACAGACAAGGTTTTTATAAAAAAAGAAGCGAATGATTTCGTTCCACCCGTGCAAAGCCAGGTCGTGCAGCTTGTTTCATGAATCAATATGTTTTGTAATTTATACTTTAAACTCAAAAAAATTATGATCCGCCGACTACATTTGGCTGCTATCATCACAATTACAAACATTTTACATATACAATATTTTTAAAGGATTTCTGTAAATGCTTCATGATATTCCATTGGACTATACCCTATCGAATTGAAGGAGCTAATATTAATCTCAGCAAAAACAGCACCTTCACGTTTTCTAATTATTATTAGTAGAGGTTTTTTGTAAAATTACAAGAACCATTTTTGTGTTTATGTTTTGCATGAATATGTCTTATTATAAAGTTAATGCAATAAGAATATTATCAGTAAAATAGGTAATTTAAATACCTGCACGGATTTCATTAATACTAGCTGTAATTTTATTATTAACAAGTTGGCAGTTAGCAATCAAGGCTCATTAAAAACAAATAAGATTTATTTTAAATAGCCGTAGTATTGCAATGCAATTTGTTACAGTTGCGAAATATTTATTTCATTCCCGAACATCTTACATAAAATTGTATTTTTTTGCGTTAAAGGTTGATACGGAATAGTCCGAGAGATGACACCAATTTCTGAATAGATATTTGAGACAAGCTGAAAACTTCTTATACCTCTCCTATGCGACATGAAACTGCAGTTCTATAAAGACCAGTAATAGGAGAGGTAGTACACAAGTTTTCAGCTTGCCTACCAAAAACGAAGTTTCAAATACCGACTAAAAATTAGTGCCAGCTCTCTGAGTACAAATATAATTTCCTATAAGACATTAATAAATAATTGAATTTGTTATCTTATTTTTACGGTTGGATACAAGGTACTTTGCCAACAAATTAAAACAACATACCTACGTTCCGAGAAAAATAAATTGATTGGTTTGCTTTAATCGCTAAGTATGACAGTAAAAACTATACCTACAGCTTACGAAGCAATCAGGTGTTAGAAACCTTCTTCCAGTTTTTTTTCTTCAAAATAATGACTTTATTTCTGGTGCTTATCTAGTGCTTAAATTATAGAGAGTCTTAATTACAGAAATATTTTCATGTATCTGAGACCGTTGTGTAAGTCTAAAACAAAATTGGAAGTAATATCCTTTGCCTGCAAACCGAAGTTTAACGACTTATCACCGTTTTATAATACTCTAATACGTATTCTCTTTTACATAATTATGTTGTCACACATTAGATGAGTTTTATGAGGAACATTGTCCGTTAAGTATAATAAAACATAAAGCCAAGTATCTATTTTAAATAGATAAACGTGGTGAGTTTAAAAATAATAATTAAAAAAAAGTGTTTTTATACCGTATATTTTTCAAACCTTCAATAGATATAAGGTAGGTATGTAACCTAGCAGGCTGTCAAGATTGTATGTTTAATTTATGAAATAATTAAGAGAGACTTAGACTCATTGGTTTCACCCAAGTACAGGACAAAATACGTCAAAGACCTATCTATACAGGGAAATAGTATGGACTAAATTAAAACTCACATATACGTGTCAAAATTGGAATAACCGCTCCGTTCATAAGTTTCCAGTAATTTTAAGGTCCTTAAAGGTAATTTTTTTATACAAACATTACCTTTAGCCAAGCTGAGGAAGACATCGACGGCCACTTAGGATCTTGAATTCTTACTATTCCAACGTCATTTTCATGTGACGGAATCTCTCCTACTTCGTTATCCGCCATACTTAATAGATAAGTCGTATAATGATTGAGGCCGAAGAAATCTGCTGTTCCCTTTATATATTCTACTTCTTCTGGGGTGAATTTGGGAAGTCGAGAGCGGGAATAATTTTGTTGCCGGCTCTTTTCGTCCACTAGCTGGATTAGTTCTGGAGGATAGTTTCCTTCGCTGGAATATATTGGGTGCGCGTACCATCCCACCTGAACGAAACATAATGAATCTCTCTCAATTTATTTTTAATAGGTAGGTATATGTTCTTACTGTGACGTATGTGTTAATCGAAACACTTAAATGATGATCTATTAACAAATTATTTTATTTGATTTCTGTAAACCAAATGTACAAAGATGTATGAGCCTTTTTATGTACATAATCGAGAGACATAAAATTCTTGCAAACGGCATTTTTTTAATTGTTTTAATTGAATAATCCACTTGCATAGTAATCGTACGATAAAGGTATTTTGTTTTTCACATTACTGGTGGAACATAAATCTGAAGGTAATTATTTGGTATTATTTACGGCTCGTATTATACGGCTATAAATTAATTATAAGAACATTATCTTTAAATGAGATATTGTTCAGACATAACAAACTATGAAGACAGTGACTAA
>LQNK01000185.1:1677217-1687979 GCA_001586405.1 Phoebis sennae | reverse complement strand
TTAACACATAATCGAAATCCGTATTTAAATCGGTTAAGCCGTTTCGAAGTTCACTGCGTACAAACGCCCGACAAAAATTCTAAAAATCATTGTTTTGAGTTTAGAATAAATAAAACATGAAACACAAATTTTTTCTTGAAAATATTAAATGTACAGACACGGCTAGTCTACGATTTTATTATATGTATAGATATAGATTATTTACGGCTCGTATTACGACTATAAATTAATTATAAGAACATTATCTTTAAATGAGGTATTGTTCAGACATAACAAACTATGAAGACAGTAAGACATAACCGTATGGATTAAGGACATAATTACATTTATTAAAATAAAAAAAAACAAATAAAAAAAAATAGGGGGTGTTTATAATGACGAACATATATATTTATTTCTTACGTGGGTTTTCAGATATAGTTCAGCTGCCTTAATATCGCTTGAAGAATTCGTTTTCGGTTCTGCCCAATTGGAATCTAGTGACATACCGATTTTACCTAAAAATAAATTAGACAAAGTTATATCAATATGACTATCGCAATAAATATTCAATAATTATACTGTCAACATTATGTTTTTTACTGCTGTATAATCAACATTGTCAATGACTGCGGTCGGCGTGCCATGCGTTATAAAACCAGTTTAGTTGATAAAGCGGAAATGTTTATGAAAAAATTATTGATATCTTACCTCCGTACACTGGTCGGTATTGTTTATTATACAAGTGGTAGACGCTGGCGTGAGCTTTTAACAAATTGTGCGTACATAAATACTCGGCGATGCCGTGCCTGTTCAGGGCTGGTGCTCTGTATGTTCCACCATAACCTTCCAAACATGTTTGCATAGGCTCATTAAAAGTCACCCAATATTTTACTTTATCGGCAAAATTCTCAAACAGTACGTTCGCATAATCCGTGTAATAATCGACTATGTGAGCGTTCGTCCAACCCCCGATGTCTTGTAGCCGCTGAGGGAGATCCCAATGGTATATCGTCACCATTGGAGTAATTTTATACTTCTCAAGTTCATTTATAAGATTACGATAATACTGAATGCCTAGGTTATTAACCCCATTCGCTAGACCGTTAGGTAATATCCTAGGCCACGAAATGGAGAAACGATAAATATCGACGCCCAGTTCATGGATCATTTCTGCGTCTCGTTTGTATAAATGGTATGAGTCAGCTGCGACTGCGGGAGTAGATCCATCTCTTACGAAACTTGGATTTGTCTTTACTAAATGATCCCATATACTTTCAGTCTTACCTGAAATTGAATAATTGATTACAAATTTCTTACTTTTTTGAAAAAGGAATATTTAAAAACAATGAATACAAGTAATTATATAAAAAATATATTCTTATAACTTTTAAGAAGTATAATTAAACAAAAATTAACTTTTCAGAGGTTGTATAGAATTCAAATTCTGCATTTTGAATAATCAAGATTTGAATTACCATCTTCATTCCAAGCCCCCTCTATTTGAATAGCAGCTGTCGAAACGCCGAACACAAATCCTTTTGGAAAAGTATAGTTTGATTTCAGTCCACCAGAAAAATTAACTGCCTCGTTGTAACTGTAACAAAATACAAAATCTATGTACAAAAATCTCGATATAATAAAAATGATTTTAAAAAATATATCAAATAAAATTTCATATAATTTGTAGATTGTATATAATTGATTCGTATAAAAAGTTCAAAATTATGATTGTATGGTATTAACTATTTATATTTAATGTTCTTACATGTTTGATAAATTACATACCGCGTGATAAAAATTGAATAAGAAATTAATTATTTTGTTAATGAACAGCGGATATAAAATGACATAACATATTAGATAGATACTAAGAAACCTACCAAAAAATTAAAATGTATGTTTTAAGAAAACTGTTGAATTTTATCTCCAAAAATACAAAATGTAATTCAGAAATTAAACCAAAGTAATTAAATGTGATAAAAATAGATGAATGTAGGTAGGATACGATTTTTCATAATAAAATCTAAATTAAAACAAAGCGGATATTAAAAACACATACATTTAGCGTAAATTCAAATCAATTATTATAATTGCATACTATACATATTCAAATTAAATCAAACATAATAAATACAGTATTTCCCTAATATATTTCTTGGTTTCGCTTTAATGCCAAGGAAAAACTCCCATATAGATTAGAGAAAGGTGCTAAACGTATTCATAATTATCGCGACCGACTTGCTTATTGGTCTTATTATTATACCCTTGACCAACCGTCTTGCCACGTGTTCGTCGTCGTTACAAATTTATAATTTAAAATAGGTGATATTTGGATGCCGGATTTAACACGACGCTTTGTGTTGCGAATGTAAATTTTATGAGTGGCATTATTGCACGCTATCGGAGTATTGAACTTCTGCTTACAAAAATAATGTCCTCCTGGCTGAACTTCGACAACTCTATAGGGTGTGCGTGCTACACAGTTTAAATGCTATAACACTAAAAACTTGGGACTCTTCTGAAAATGCCTCGATACTCAAACCTAGATCTTTACTACTAACCACTGGATCATGCTTCGTATTAGTATGTTATTTATCTATGCCTATGTGTAGATTTTTTATTGACACAAGTGTAATACAAACGATGACTCCAATTCTTAAGGTATATTAGAAATATATTTTATATTTAGTTAAATTTATACCTCCTCTCAACACAATAAAACGGTTTTTGTTATTTATTTTCTATATAGAACCTTAAACTTCAGTTTGCTTAACATGTCTTAGATGAATTTATAATAATAATTATACAATTTCAGTGCGTAGATGTTTTTGCATTCCTTGTTTAAAATTCAACATTATCACTTATAACAACAATTATTTACACTAAAGTAATATACCAATCTTGTTTCTTGGGATTACCATAATTTACAGATGCATTGTGTGTTAGATATCAGTGATAACACGAGGCCAAATATTACGGGTTATTAGTTATTACACAGTGGCGCATATATTATACTCTACATATAGGTATATCCATAAGGAAATCCTTCGACTGTCACTTGAACATTTACGGAAAATCAAACTAACTGATTCAATAAGGTTAACTAAGGTCTGTTTTAACGAATAACGACTTTCTAGAGCAACATGTTAAGGATAAAAATCGCTTACTCAACAATGGCCTTAGTGGCTATAAACTTTATTGCACCTTGCTCTCGTGATTAATTTAAAACCTTTTGCCATTGACACGCGAATAAATTAACGTTTTAATATGATCGAATTATACTTTCGAATTTTGTGCAGCGATTGTATTATCTCAGTAAAAGCTTACACCGCGTATTTTTTTAGTGTCAGTCTTGGCAGTACTAATATCTCATCCTAGCTTTACCCTGCTATTTCATGCGCAGGACCACAATGTCAGCTGGCCTACTTCATGAAGCTGCCTATCATAATTCTACTGATTCTATCCCACTCATATAAATGCGAACATGTATATATGTATGTTTGTAACTTTTTCACACGTAATCTACTGGATCTATTATTTTGAAACTGAGTATATATATAAGCAAGTATCTAGAATAACATATAGACTACTTTTAAACATGTGTAAATAAACAATTTCACTTTTTCTTTCATTTTTAATTTTGTATAGATTTGAAAATTATAAATGAACACAAAAACCTTATGTTCACATGATACTACTTAACTTTCATTATCTTTCATAGATAACGTTCAACATAATGTAAAGCCTTTTAAATCATGTTGCTTTAATAATAAGCATATTGTTCAATGAATGGTGAAATCCTTTGTTTTAAACATTTTAAACAGAACACCTTTTATTTGATATAACAACAAGATATTAACAAAAAGGGTCTTTGACTTTTCTATTTCCTTTAGGCGTAACAAATAATTTTTGTTCCACTTTAATCTATTCACAATGAGCCCCTCTATTTATTTATTCGATTTTCATTGAAACGACTTTGAAAAGATGTTAAAAATAGACTGAATTATTTCTTAAATTATTGAATTGATGTAGGTCACCTATTCAATTAGAAAAATAAATTATAAAATATTAGACATGTCAAACAACACACAATGTATCCTACATTGTGTGTGTCCAGAACTAGACAACCAAGTAAGATTAAAATTTTTCAAAAATATAGTATACACCACTACCATAATGCCATTTTTTCGCAATTCGACAGAAACCAGTTCGCTGGCAGAAGAAGACACCTACACATAGTATTAATAAAAAATCACACAAAAAATTGCAAATGGCCCATTGATAATAAAACCACGAATTTAAGACACATTTTTAATCGCTCTATCTATAATAAGAGTTAACAATAAGAAAACATCTCATTTAATTACAGAAACAATAGTAAAATATATTTGTGTTCGTGATATACGATGTATTATAGTATCGAAAATCTAACAAAATATTCGACAAAAACATAAAAACTCAAAAGCAGACAATTGAAGGTCATAAGTATACCTACAATGTAAATTTCGTTATTATTAAGTTGCATATTGTTTAGCACAGTCTCACATGCTTGTAACCGTTTTTGTGTTTCATATTAAACTTTTCTAAATATATAACTCTCGAAAAACGAGGAGGTTATCAATTCGGGGTATTAATTTAACAAAAATTCAAATGAGCAAAAAAATAGTTCAGTCTTTGTATAATTTTTTATTTGCTCTAAATACATTTACAATTACATATTGTTGTTTATTATGAAAAGTATTCAAATATTTCATTAACCACAGGCCAGACCTCATCCTTTTTTAAAATGCGTGATTAAAACTAGGAGTAAAATATTTTCTGTAATATATATATTAGAATTACAAAAAATCCTGATACCTAAGTTTTTTGTTACAATTTCCTTTCAAAACATATACTCATTAAAATGTATTTTTTAAACTTACCAAACATTTGTTAAAACAGCAACAAAAAATATAAATTTATTCATACTGAATGAAATCCACTACTATAATAATTTACTGTACAAAATATCACTTGAAAATATCACTTTTATTCAATTATTAAATTATGTGACGTGCATTGCTCCGTTAATACTAGTTTGGTAAGATGATTGATTATAATGCGTCGACGGTATTCTGAAGGTTGTTAAGGAACGCGAACGTGCAATACGCGCGGAAAACAAACGCGCACTGCACGTTTGGCGGCTTAAGTATCTCGTGATAGTATTGGTGCAGATCATTCTGCAGACACGGTGCAGGATTCGAAACGTCATCCTTGCTGTAATGACTAGCTCTCGCCACTAACTCTGAATGGCTCAATGGCAGATAAGAACTAAATTATACCTCGGTTTACCTACAGTGTAGAAGGATGCAAATGCGGAATATTTATGGATTAAGGCAAATATATAGCATAATATTTTTCGATTTAAAATTGATCATAACATAGAAATTGCAAGATGTATATTATATAATAATTTTATATCCTCAGGTATTCTGGATCTGTTGATGATTACAAAATACTTTGTTAGTGGGATAGATTAGCTGTGCCCCGTGCATTGAAGTTATATGCTATGCAGATGACACATTGGTCAGAGCGAAGAGAATGAATATTCATTGGCAACCACTGATGTAGCTGAAGTAGTGAGAAGGATCTGTAGCCTGGTGTTGGAGTTTGCCTTATCCAAACCTGAGGCTGTCTGTTTTTATAGACGAGCAACTCCGACTAGACGACGACTTGTTTAGATAGCAAATAGAATTTTCATGTTGAACTTTCGGGGCCTAATCAATTCAAACAAACAAACAAAAAATCTAATCTTTCCTCTTTACATTATTAGTCTAGATGTGGATTAGTGTAGATAACTGAGAGTAGCGTAATACCTTCATTATTTACCCTACCTATCATTGACAAACAAACAAAAAGACTTTTTCGCTTTATATTTATATTATAACAAAAGAATAAAGATATTCAACAATATAAGATAAGATAAGCATACTAATATAGCATATTATATGGACCGATATGTGCCTAGACATTCAACTGTCAAATAACTCAACGATAAAGACTAATATTTTGTAACTGTCTATCTAATCTGCATCTCGTCTGTCTCCTGTATAATCCAGAAAATACATTAAAAGATAAATAATTTTATTAATTTTAAGACATAACCATTTTTGAAGATCGGCGTGAAGCAGTATTTCACTGTGTTTCGTATCGTAACACCTAAATTTGCAACGATTTGACTATAGGATTTTATTAATCACTAGCAAATACAAACAGGTAAACAAGAAGTATGTTTAAAACCTGTTAATTTATAATAAAAAGAATTAAAGAAATTAGATTACTCATATAGATTAATACGAAAAATGAAACATTTTTTTGTAAATTTTCTCTTAAATAAATTAAAAGAAGATGTTAAGTATCGTCCGTACCACTTTTCCTTCTATGTTGTATTGACTCACTTCTACCTTTGGGATACCCCAAACACGTCTGAATTCTCATAATAACCCACAGAGTAAATTTCAACCGATAAGATCAGCTCACTAGCGTGCCTTAGGAGGAGCCTATGTCCAGCAATGGACGAACGTATGCTGAAAAGAGAGAGAGAAAGAGAGAAGATAAACATATTTGTAACCCCATCTCACCGTCAAAAGAAGAATTTGAATATGTATTCCCCTCATCTTCGAGTTTTCGTAGATCAAGTCGATGTATGAAAATTTGCTATTTCTCAAGACTTGCGCTCCTGTGCATTGTATAGTTCAAGAACTTCGTCTCCTATTGAGTGGTCCGGTGACCTAATAGCACAACCAAATCCTTGGCACTTTTTACTGATTTACATTACCTTTTTTTTTGAGCTAGGAAACTTTGGTTGCAATACTTTTTAGCAATAGACTAGTCTATTGCTCAGAATTGATACTTTATCTAAGATTGATGCTGTTGCACATTAATGCTGTTACACGTAATTTGCATACAGTGTAAGTGTTGAAGTGTTTTTTGTATTTTCTTTTTAGCAGCAAAAATCAAAGGTGCCTGTCTTGTGCCCGCAAATGCGTTTATTACAAAAACCTGTATCGATATTAATATAATTTGATCATATAACTTGACCTATAAAAAGTTTCCACCTATGACTCTAATATAACAAAACCAACAAAAAGTTAAATCATAGTATCTTTATAATAAACTGTATAGTAAGTATAAATGCCTGCCGAGCAGACAAGCCTTCTTATACAGATGGACCTTTTTATACTGGCTATTATTTGTTCTATTTGTTTCTTTCACCGTAACTAAAGTATAGTGAAGATAACAGCGATACGATAATACCTAAATTTTAACTTATTAAAAATAATGTTTTAAGACCTTTGATGAGATAATAACACATTAAATATATGCTAACATCAAAAGTGAACATAAAAAGACAGTCATATTTGCGTATCAAACTATTTAAATTGAATCCTTACTACGATTACCTACTAATTTTTTTATTTATTTTTATTTTGAGTCTGTAGTGTCCTCCTGCTGAGTTGAAAAAAATTAGCACTTTCTTAGCATCATCTGATAAACTTTGAATAGTCCTGTGTCCTTTCATATTGCGTATTGCAACAAGCTTTTGCTATTTGGAGTCATGGACCAGCTTCAAAGAAACTTTTAGTGTATCACTCTTCAACTTTTATTGAATAGGAATGACACAGGAGAATTTTATCCCGAAAATCCTACAGGATATAGCAGTGAAACCGCAGAGCTCAACTAGTGAATCGATACACTACAAATAAGTCGGTGTCGCTCGACAGGTAAGGACGGCCTCTGACGAGAAGGTTCATTTATTTTTTTTTTTTTAGTAAGTAATTTATTTATTATCCAAATAATAAATAAAAACTACTTACAAAAATATATATGTAGGTATATAATCCTTACTAAATTCATTAACAAAATAATATTTATTACTTTTATTTACATGTAATACTCTCTTCGAAGTAATTTTTTAAATGAAATTTAAATTTAATAATACTTTATCGAAGTAATTTTATTATCATTTTATGTTGATTTTTTGCGAACTCCATAAAATTATAACCTTACATCATTGCCTCCTAAATTGTGATACATCATGCAATATATTATGACTATTGCATAATAAAATAACAGCATCAATTTAAGTAGTTTAGATCTCAAGGAATGCATTTAATTTAAACATTTTTATTTACCGTAACGGCCACCTTGACATACAATAGGTTTGTTAGATAATACGCATTGGACAAAGAAAATAGTTTCAATATGATGGAATAAGAAATAAATGGAGTTAAAATTTATAATTAAATAGAGTATTAAATAACACGACAAACAAAAAATATGTTTAACACGGAGATTAGACACAAAACAGTATGATTTGAAACGCTCTATTTCCTTACCCCATTGGTCCCATTGTAATTTTTAACCTTGTCTATGGTCCATATTATCTTGAAATAAATCGATTAATAACATTTTTTCCTTCATTTTTCTTTTTCGTTTGTTATTTTTGTCTCCATTCTCATATCTTTATTTAAATGTAACTGAAACAAGATGGTGTCTTTTCCTATAGATACTTACTATGTAACGTAGCTTTAATTGACGATAATTACCTAGGTGAGAATGTAGTCTGAAAATCGTATTAAAGTTCTTTAGCAAAAACGATCCTTACAAATCTTCCACAAAAAACACACACTTAATACTTATATACGTATAGACTATAGATATATCAAAAAGGAAATAGAAGATTAGATGTAATCGTAGTAACAAACTAGTTTAAATTTAAAATATGCACCTTGACTAATTCCATTGTCGTGAGTTCCGCCTGTAAATAATTATCTTAGAATCATTAAAGGAAACATAAAATCATTAAGTCAATCATTCAATATATTAATCTCTTATATACCGTACATTATAATATAATACTGAAATTGAATTTAAATACTCATTTTCGTGTCTATGGAAGACTCAGGATTAAAATGAGGTCAAGTTCTGTAGAGAATAGAAGGCAGACGATATCTGGAGTATCGTTAATTGGGAGGTTAGGTTTAAAGAACTTTATTTCAAGAACAATTAGTTCACTTAATATTACGTACAATAAATTTGTATAAATATAAATATTCCACGCGTTGAACGTGTTGCATTTGTTCAAATTAATTTAGAGGAAATATTGGAGGAATTATTTGAGGTTACCAAAATAGTAGGGGTTAAATAGGCGAATTCAATAAGACGATACCCGACTGTGGTATCAAATGAAAGGTCATGATTTATAGATTAAAAAGCGTTTAAGCTCGGAGCGAGCCACTAGTTTTAAGCATTTTTATACAATGCCCAATCTCGAGTAATCCTATAATTTGGAGTACATATTATTTTTTATGTTATAGCAGGCAAACGGGACATGCGGTTCACCTGTTAAGTGACTGCCACAGTCCATGAACATCTACCACAGCAAAGTTTCGCAGATGCCTTGCGGACTTGAAGGAAAGAGATGACTAATGATAGGAAGTTGGGAGAGGAGCACAACAGGATGGGAGAGAAATGGGGTGGGAATACAGGCCTCCGGGAACCCGCTCACCGTACAAAACACAGTGCAAAACTTCGGTCTTTTGCTATTTACACCGGTATGAGCTTGGCCCAATCGTGCAATGCTCGGCTACCACTCTTTTATTGCTGAAGAAGTTTTGCAGCAGAATTACCCTTCGCCACACGGGTTAATAGAATTATATGAAAAATAATTTTTAACTTCACGTGAAAGGAAGTCTATGTTGTGAACTTATCTGGGAAAATCATTATTTTAAAGGTCCTATAAAAATAGTCTGATATTATACACAAGTATTAATAGCGACGTAATTGCTTTGAGGTTCAACGTTTGACTTATAAAAAAGGTCACATTAACCGTGCTCTACAGAATTAATGTCTACTTACGTGATTTCTTCTTAGGGTTCCTCACATCCAAAAGACTTGTTACTGTGTTAGGATAACAAGGGAAGCGTCGGATTGAGCCCCGTTAGAAAAATCAGAATACGATGTCTCAATCATAATTTCCGCATTGATTTTTCATCCGAACCACACTTGGTTAAATTTTATAATTCTTATAATAATTGAGTAATTGTGTTTCCCCTCTGGAGTGATAAAATTGGGTGCTACATCCCTTGATCAGTTCCGAATTGGCACAGTAAGAGCAGTTGGTACGACTACTTCAATTTAGCACTACCCACTAAGAAATGTTGAATACTGAAGAACATCTTCATTTTACTTCTAGCAGGAACCTGAACTTCATAAGTTCGTATATTGCACCTTGAATGACTGCCTAAAAATTTATTTTAAATTTTATCAATTTATTAGGTGGTACCTAATTTGAGGAGGGTTTTTTTAATCTCGGTACTACACTCGTTGTTGACTCTGATATGATTAGTTCATAAAACACACGTTAAATGATAGGCCAAACTTTTCTAAATTACTAACTTTGATATAATGTAAAAAGCCTATGTAGCCTAACCGCTACATAGTTGAAAAAAAATATTTTAAAGGATCTGTACAAATTATTCCAAACTCACAAACACTGCCTTTTAAGGTTTTTTATTATAGTTCACTGACCTTCAGTATTGTCTTAACTTCCGCCCTTCACTTTTGCATTATAAACAGGGATTTTGACAAATGCAAGTGAGAATAATTAACAAGGTTAATGTTGAGGACGAAATCACCACGCGGGCGGACGGACTTTCCAGATGGCGTTTCCCGTTAGGCACAGGGCGAGCGCGATGAAAAGTACCGCGTTTGGGAAACGCTACCTGCGTTAGGGACG
>LQNK01000185.1:1652026-1670096 GCA_001586405.1 Phoebis sennae | reverse complement strand
ATCGTGTGCTCACACGTCTTAAACGCTCGTCGCATAACAGGCTGTTTCGTGTCTTACCACAAACTGACGCGGCCAAGATACGCTCCCGAGGACGCGCACGGGAGCTTAGCTTACAAACACACCGCTGGCAAGACCGTGATCGCCATCAACATCTCAATGGGCGGGCTGGTGTTCTAACGATCACGCCAACAGCTGCGCGAGCGCCTACCGCGTGACATTGTTTCACGCGATTGCTTACTATGTACCCCGGACACACATCGGCCCGGCCAAGATCGACCTGGCATTTGCTTTTACAAATGCAAATCTGATCGAAAAGTATTGAAAATCTGCAAAACATTCATAACCGAATAGTTCCGACCCGAATCGGAATTGTGAATACTGATACAATACCCTGGCTTTTCCATCACTAAGCTGTACACTCGCACTAAACACAAACGGCGTCACAAAAAAGTAATCTAATTGCGAACAATAAAACCGCCAACAGATTTGGAGATTAATTACATCGTTATTCACTTTGACACACAGTGTGGAGTGCAGGTTCATCACACTTCTGATTTTAGCAATCTTTAAAACTAATTATTAGAATACAAGAACGATTATCAAGCACACGAACATTTGTTACTTTATATGAAGAACTTAACACCATGACAGCTCAATTAAAGACCCAACTTGAGGGTAGGCGTACCCTCCTTTTTATAATCTTTACTACACTATTTTTATTGAACCAAAACCGTCTATTAGTATTGTATTGTATATACATATATATTAGTTAATTTCAAATTCGAGTCGTTTTGATTTTTCTTGTCTTAAAAAATTAAGAAATAATTACTACATATTAATAATTATAGTGTAGAATAATTATATTATTTTTTAAGACAAGAAAAAACAGGACAACTCGAATCCGAAATTAACCAAATACCGTAGACTAAAATGTCACACTGTCACAATCTTTTTGTTCTGCTGACAGATGACAGTATTGGAGTATTGGTTCGATTTTGATTTTTCGTTTATGGGTTCTATTGCTTTAAATATACAGTTCTATTTTCATGATAAGGACATAACATCGCAGCAGTTGTTTATAGCATGTCAAATTTGACAGTCCCATCACAAAAGTCAAAATTGTTTCAGTGTTTTCGTCAATCTATCGGATCTTTTGAAGATTTATGAAAGAAGGCAGAATTATAGACGAAAATTATAGATTTACTTTAAGTCGTAGCTTTATACACCAATTCATGCAAGTTTTATGTAAAGTGCTATGTTTTGTGTGCTAAACATAGTTTTGCATCGATTTTTCCTGTGATGTGATATTTTATTTCATTGTGCAAGATGAATCTGTACATTGCCGTCGTTAATATCTTTTTGTACATAATAGTGTCATGTGATGCATCAGGAACAGATATAGCCCTAGATGCTAAAGCAACTTTGCTTCATAGAATAGATAGTTTAAATCTTCTTATTTATACATGTCTTCTTACTCTAACTGTGCTCACTATTTGGGTATTCAAACACCGCCGTGTGAGCTGGCTTCATGAAACCGGCTTAGCTGTTATATATGGTGAGTTACCTTAACAATATAGTTTCCTAATATTTATTAATTAAGTTGACCTTGATTTTCAAGGTGCCCCAAACTAGTATTGTAATTTAAGTGGGACACTTGTTTTTATAATGTATATAAAAAACAGCTTAACTGTATTGTAAAGTATGTTGTCTTATTTACTTTAACTAAACATGATAATAGCAAGTCAATCATAAATATGAGCATATACAATTTAATTCAAAAATATTTTTGCAGGTCTTATAGTAGGTGCCATAATTCGCTATGGAAGCAGTACAAATGAAATCACATACATTGATGCCCACCCAGACCCAGACTCCAAATACAACCTGTCTGTTCCTCCAGACATGGTTCGGTTTCACTTTCCAGATAAAATACAAATAACAGGTGGTCAGTATTCTTGATACTATTCGTAGAATAATGTAATGGATGTTAAATAATATCACTATACTCATGAAGTATCTTAATTTTCATTACAGATACACCTATACCAAATAAAACATATGCTTATAGTTTTAGAGGAGAAATTGTAAATGTTGAACAAAATGAAATTGATCTAAAAGCAACATTTGATCCAGAAATATTTTTTAACATTATTCTGCCGCCTATTATTTTCCATGCAGGGTATTGCTTAAAACGGGTAAGTCAATAATTGTTGAATCTTGTAGCAATCATTTAATCTTAAGATAAGATATGATCATTAAGAGTGTATTCTTATATTATCATTTAAAATCATAACCATTAACCGCTAAAGCAATTAAAGTTATCAGGTATTAACATGATTGTATACATTGTATGCTTCAAAGAACTGGTTAAAATAAATATGAAATAGATGTCTAGTGGCGTAAGTGTCTTTGTTGGTATAGTACAGAAATTATAGAAGGGTCACTGAAGGCGTTAGAAAAATCTAATCTTATCATAGATAGACTAAAAATTATATTATCTACAACTATAACAAATTCTCACAACCTTTGCTCATGGTGAACTCCTGAAATAGACTGAAGCATAACAATCTTGTTCCATTTTAATGTAACATGAGGGACCAGAATGTTGGCTCTAAATTCGTGTAATGCTATATCTAAAGTACATCAAATCTGATCAAAGTCATATATAGTACAGACTGATAGAAGATGAAGAAAAGAAAAAACACTACAACAGTATGCCTTTAGAAACAAACCTTGTCAACTTTATTTTTAGCAAAATTCCTATTTAAAAACCTCATAATTAATCTAAGACCTATCACCAAATATGCGCAAAAGTTTTAAATACAAAGAGGATCTTCCATGATTGATACTCCACAATCAGGCACACAAAAAATTATTTTTACTATTAAAAAAATATTTAATGTGATAATTGTATAGATTAGATGCACTGCTAATTATTGCTCAAAAATCTACGAACTAACAAGTAGAAAACAAAGCAAACAAATTAAGTGATAAGCATTTATATTGTTAGTTAGTTTAAGGAAAATTACATTATTTTATTATAAGGATAACTTATTAATTAAAATTACTATTGTAATATATACAAAATAAACATCATCAATATAATGAATAAAAATAATGCAATTTGACATTTATTTATTTAATATATCACACAAGTCAATATTGAATGTTCCGCTGTCATATTTGAGAAAGAAGTACCTCAGAATATCTTTCATGCAGGTGCTCCGAATGTTCCTTTTTTCTGAACCTGATAAGATCTACATCTAACATGAAAAAACCTATAGATTAGCTTTCCAATAGATGAAAATCATGCCATTAAAAATGTTTATAATATTAAATGTTCTTGTTACAGAAATACTTCTTCCGTAATTTAGGTGCAATATTAACATTTGCTATGGTCGGAACAGCGCTCTCTGCACTTGTTATTGGAGCTCTTATGTACGGCTGCGTACAGCTGATGCCGGCATCCTTAGCATCAAGCTTTACATTTCTAGACACATTGTATTTTGGTGCTCTCATATCACCAACTGATCCACTGACCGTTCTTGCTATTTTCTCACAGTTGAAGGTAATTTCTTGTCAATACTGTTTATCAAAATTTTCGTAATCTATGTTGTAGGTATGCATCTTTACACTTTAATTGTATTTTTAGGTTGATGTCAATCTGTACGCAATGATATTCGGCGAAAGTGTTCTCAATGATGCAGTGGCTTTAGTCCTCAGCGGGTAAGATATAGTTATAATTTATTAGTGTCCTCCCCATTCAATCCATTGTACCCCTATATTATTAAAAAGTTAAGGTTTATAACACAGTAATTCGTTAGTAACTTTTGCTCAACATGTAGAAACATTTTGAACTAACAGTAAATTGACAATTGTCTAAAGAAGTTACGCTCTGAAGCTCCGAATTGATAACCTTCTGGTTTTTGTGCTAAGTCGGTTAGCAATGGTGAAATACGCTGCATAAAGTTAATATAATTTTTGTTATATTTTTTAAGATATCAGTTTCATCACAAAATATTTGTGATTAGTTTCAAGATATCCGCTCAAGTTAAAACAACACTGTTTAAGACTGAAAATCCAAGTCAAGGTTTAAATTATTCAAATCACCATACTTAGCCTTGAGCGCGAGAAACATTAATGCATGTTATTTTTATAACCAGTTATTATTCTCTTCAACGTTTATGAACATGATGTTACATCGCGAGAATAAATAATTAATTAAAAAAAATAGATGTGATAAATATATTTCCTTAAATTCATTTTCATTTCATAACTTTTTATCTAGTTAAAATACCAATTAATAATGAATACACTTGACGTTTTGACTGCAAACTATGAATTTATATTTAATTCGTTTATTTCAGAGCCATACAAAATTACGAAAAGAGGTATTCAACTGATGGCGAATTCGAAATAACTGCATTTTTAGCAGCCATCGGCGATTTCATCGGGATATTCAGTCTGTCTCTTATTGTTGGCGCTCTTATGGGATGTTTGACTGCATTGATATCCTTTTTAAAATATCCTCAACACTTTTATAACTTAGACAATATATTAATTTTGTTTGACATTAAATTATTAACAAATATTTTCACACCTAAAATATTTGTGAAAAATCCTTCAACATCACATAGTGATTTTTGAAAATGATATGAATTTAATTTGATGCGTTACTCATGCATGTATGAAGAAAGAAAAGGTCAGAATACAGAAACCCATTGAACCAATTTTAATGAAATTTTGTATAGAGATTGTTAGAATTCTGAGAAAGGCATAATATTATGATAGTTTTTAATTTTTATCCCACAAATCCCACGGTAGCGGTGAACGCGGGGCTCAGCTATTTTTTTTTAGTAACAGCGGGCAAGTGGAGTATGCGGTTCATACTTCATCTGATGTTAAGTGACTCACCGCAGCCCATGAACATCTACAACAGCAAACTGTCGCAGATGCCTTGCCGGCTTGAAGGAAGGGGAGGGGATTAGAGGAGAGCATTAATGATAGGAAGTTGGGAGAGGACTAGAACAGGACGGGAGAGGAATGGGATGGGAATACAGGCCTATATTAATCAACCTATAAATCTAATATGGTTAATTATCCTTAACACTGCAACACATGACGAAGTTCACGCATGTACGCGACTGGCCACTGCTGGAATCTGCGCTCTTCGTGCTCATGTCGTACGCTGCTTTCCTAATCGCAGAAGTTTGCGAACTCACAGGTAACACTGTTAATTATATGCTAATCGACTAAAATATTACTAGATAATTTACTCGTGACCTGAAAAGGTATGCTAATAAGTAAAATAAATATTTCCAGCTCATGAATTTCAATGTGTTCAGAAAACTAGATACCTAAACGATGAACATATTTTTAGTATATAAATACAAAAAATATGTTTATGGACAACCATACAGTAATAATTTATGACCCAGATGCTAGTGGATTACAAAGTTCTAGATTTTTTTTCTTTTTCTTGCATCGAAATGTCAATTCGATCTCACTTATTCTATTGCACAATGGACACGTTAATGTCGCAACCATAATATTGTGTTTGCATATCGCATTTTTACGTCTTGTGAAATATGAGTCAATATGTAAATAAAATAACATGTTTAAGGAATACTTCTATGTTGATCAAAAAATATTTTTTCTATTAAAATCTTTGCATTGGCTTTTACTCCCGCATTCAGCTGTTATCCCCTATTTTACCCAGACGATAAAGATATAAACCTGGATTTTTATGTTATACTCCGTCGTATAACCAAACCCTTATTTTCGATTACAGGAGTTGTAGCCGTGCTATTTTGTGGTATATGCCAGGCGCATTACACATACAACAACCTGTCAGCGGACTCGAGGAATCGGACCAAGCAGCTGTTCGAATTGCTCAATTTCTTGGCTGAGAACTTTATATTCACGTACATCGGCGTTTCTATGTTCACCTTCCCGAAACACCACTTTGATCCGTGGTTTATTATTGCTGGATTCGTATCCTTTTTAAATATAGGTTACGGTTGACGCAGTTCTTATAACTTTTCATAAAATTCTTAATAATAGGAGAATTATATTAAAAACTCGGTTCATTAATGTCTGCTTGCCATGCGAGCTCTAACGACCAGTTAAAACGATTATCTCTATGCGGGATGTATGGCATGCGTTACAGAAATCGCTTACACCACGCATGCGGATCCTAAACACCAACGCAAATGCGCTTTAATAATGGTAAGATTTACTAATTTAAACTTTGTATCCAATACTAATTACTTGGCTTAGAATTTAATTTCCTAAATTTCTAAAATTTGTTAAGTTTTATGTAGCTTGTTTCTATTAGTTTGGACGAAGTAATAGTCCTTAACAAGATGTTCAGCTAACCTCAACTCTAGGTCGGGCTGTGAACATCTATCCCCTCTCCTTCTTGCTGAACCTCGGAAGGAAGCCACCTATTCCTATGAACTTCCAACACATGCTATTCTTCTCTGGTAAGTTACTGATGAATTTACTATACAATCATGTGGACATAACTTTATTACTTTTTTATGCTAATATTATAAAGCGGAAGATTTGATTTTAATATTCAGAAAGAAAGCATTATGATAAATTAAATACAGTAAAGGACACGTAACGAAGGACCTTCTATTGTCTCTTACGGTGTATGCTCCGTAATTTTGTGTGCGTTTAATATCTATATACTTAAGTCCTGTTTAAACAAACTTTTCCGCTTCATAATATTAATATTCTTTGTTCGTCTTGAGAGCCTCTGGTCCTCTCGAAAACGAGTTTAAAATTGCTATAAATCTCTCATAACATTCATAACTGCTAATTATTCATATAATGTGCAGAAAAAAATATATTATTTGTATGTTTTTTTTTGTTGCTTCTGATAATAAAAAATAATTAAATATCGATGTAGTATTTTCTTGTGTTTGTTTTAACGCGAGTAATATTCATATTAAATACACTTTACAGCGAGCGTGGTCACGGCACGCTCGGGAGATTGTCACGCTCGCTGTTTCGAGCACTTTACATCGGGTTAATAATAATGAACCTCGTTTAAAATCCTTTGAAAAGTATTTTATTAAATATAGAAATAGAAATAGAAATAATTTTATTCAAAGAAAAAAAACAGTCACAAGTTTCATAAACAATTAGCACCTTTTCTACACTTCGCCGGACATAACTTATCTAAAATATATTACACTATGCTATAATTATATATACTAATTTAATTATTTTAAATACACACAATTTAGAAGCTCAACATGTATATTTTTATGATAGCATTTGCAATAATAGCTGAATGAAACGCCGATCGTATTTACAGAGAAATGTATGTCATATAAATATCGATGTGTAAACAGGGCTCCGCGGCGCCATGTCGTTCGCTCTAGCCATCCGCAACACAGTGTCGGAGGCGCGGCAGGCGATGTTGACAACGACGTCGCTGATAGTGATCGCCACCGTCGTGCTGCAGGGCGGCGCCGCCACGCACGCGCTCGCCTACCTGCGCATACCCACCGGGTACGAGCTTAGGTTGATACTTCACTTTGTATTACTAACCATAGACTATAAGTCTATAAGTAAGAATCTAAGACTATAACGGTCATTTGCAATATTCTATCTATCACTTGTTTTGCTTACTAAAGACAGGCAAATCTATCTATTTGCACTTACTTTGATTTCAATATGCTGTCGACGGATAGCCTTTGTTATGACTTTTGACAATCAGATGTCATTTAATCTAAGATTACAATCTATCCATAATCTTTGGTACATTATTGAAAACGGCCGTAAGTCTTCCACAACACAGGGAGACCTAATGTAGAAGCAGTGTTACTGTATCACTGTAAAATGTCACATCGATTTTCTAAACACCGAGTTACCGCACACATATGAGTTAATGACTACAACAGTATATGTATGAAGTCTTCCTCTTGTGTGAAGTTTTATAAGTACATACGCACTACCCATGTGTGCACGCGCACACTAAAATAAATAGACCAATCAGGACAAAGTATTGCGATCATATTGAAATATTTCCAAATTCAAAAATTGGTGGGGCGCGTCGTCGTGGATGGTACTATCTATGTTCCTGGTGTACTTGGCTTTGAACTAATCTTGCACCTGTCACTTACCATGTTCTTGAATGCAACCTGACCATATCATAGTATTTTCTTC
This sequence comes from Phoebis sennae, assembly GCA_001586405.1. Taxonomy (NCBI): domain Eukaryota; kingdom Metazoa; phylum Arthropoda; class Insecta; order Lepidoptera; family Pieridae; genus Phoebis; species Phoebis sennae. The sequence goes on along the minus strand of LQNK01000185.1, from coordinate 1,661,915 downwards.
ATTAATATATAAAAATCGCCTCAAAAACGTCACCATGAAATAAGTGCACTATTTACATGCGTCAATCGCGTCTTGACACACTCGTTAAAGTGTTCTTTGAGAAATTGTTATAATATTACGTCAAGAAGATAAAATAAGGACGGGATATCGTATTTACGTTAAATAATACGAAGCAACATGTGATTTACATTTAATTTGTCTCTAAACTATATATTCGGACAAATCATTGTATTAAAAAAATAAAGTTCTGTATGATTTTAACGATCGATAGTATTCCTTTTTAGAATAACTTTTTGCAAAATATTGTCCTGGGCCAAAGTTGAGGAAATGCACTATTTTTACAATTTTAAATAAATTTCAGTCATAAAATGTATAGAGCTACGATGGAGACGATGGAAAGCCTTAACTAGTACAGCCAGACACTATTTTTGAGTTTATTTTTATTAATAGATAATAGAATATAAAATATAATATTAATTTTGTTCTAACAATTTTCAACTTTACTTTCCACAGTCAAGGTCAAAATGAAGAAAGCGACGCCTTACCATACAGGGACGTAAGAAATGTAAGTATGACAAAATTTTGTATGCACGTGGCAATTATCTAAGCTACTCTTAAAATACACAATGCAATTTATCTATTATATATAGCAATTTCTACTTTTCTGACGGCATACGGTTACAGCAAATAGTATTTCAAGTAAATTAAAAAAATAGTGCTAACATATTGCTCTAGCTTAGCGAATAATAAAACTGCACTAATTCTGTAGTATTTGCCTTGTTGTTATGTTATATAGGTTCAGGCAATATTTAGAAAAGTTCAACTTATCAGATTACCATTTCATATTAACGTGAATATCACGAAATTAGATTAGTCGTCATTCAGTGTTTTGTTATTCATAAAATGTGGCTTCACTCATAAAATATATAATGCATCTTCACACGAATTATGTTTACAGAAATATTATCGTCCCAAATTTTTGGTAGTGTAGTCTGTCCTTATTTGAGATCAACCGATTTTGTCTTTTGTCTGACATCTTACGCATACTGGAGTTATTACAAAAACTTCTTAATATATTGTTTTAATGATACGGATACAGTGAAGGTGCATTATTATTCGCGAATTGCGTAACGTACCCCAAACAGTACCGCGCATGTGATTAACAAGAGATTATTGTGGCAGCTGTACCAGGCCACGGAGATGGGCAGCCCGGTATGTATACGAAAAACGATATCCGCAAAACACGTTGACGTGCTTTTGTCATTACGTAACATTCATATCCATAATTAAACCCATAATCAATTTTATTTATAGGACATTACATAATCTGGTGGTCAGATCGATAAAACCTGAGAAATTTCCGTGAAGCAATTATACTAAAATACATTGAGGTGTTAATTATGGTTACTCATTTGAAAGACGTGTTATACCTGTAAATATGTTGTTGAAAATATTGTATATTCTTGTTGGTAACTTTTGTAAAATATTGTCATCAGCCTGCGGAAATATGTTTGGGGCTCCGAAATTTGGACGGACATAGTGGCAGTTGTGACAGAATATCTGTAAGCAGTTTGCATTGCATGCGGAAATTTTGATGGATTTTAACCATTTATTAATCAAAGCATCACTGCATGAATCTAGATAACAAATTACTTGTCTTCATTACTCTTACCTAAGCGAATATTACTCAAACTTCTCTTACTACTATAATATTTTGCAACAAAACAATTTAACCAATGTACTGGCATAGTGCGCTTTTTTGCATGTTTTATGCTTCAAATTTCTCTTTTAACAGACTTCTACTATCTTCCAACTTTTTATTTGACAAGTTCTTATCTGTTCTTTATGATTTGCACGTCAACACTGCATTATTAAATCGCATGAAACATACAAAATAAATATTGAAACTACGGCACGCATTATGCAACGTGCATGTTATTTTATGTTCAATTTCTTTGGTTTTAATGTCTAGAGCGGCCGCATGGTAGTTAAGTGGGGCAAAGACGAGAGCGGAGTCATAATGCCTTGGCAACTAAACTATCAAGAAGTATGTAATTTAATTTCTTTATTTTATGTTTTGTAAATAGTCTAAAATTGCCGATAATCTCCCACTACTTTTAAAATAAAATTGTTACTTTTAGAAATTTTTAATCATTTGGTGAGCTTTAGAAATAATCTTGAAATATATTAATTTTCATAATTGTTCGTTTAATTCAATAACCAACACAACTTTCATTCTATTTAACGCTATTAAATACTTCTAATAACAGTCCTAACTCCTAATATCTAACGTCAGTTTTGTGTGATACATTTCTCTGAAGTTCCACACTTCATATTTTGCTTATATTTCTTTTTATAATCTACAGGATAGTCAGCGAGGCAGCGGTGACAGTGGCAGCGAAAAGGCCAGGCTCGCCAAGCTATGGGGAGCCTTGGACTCGCGCCTGCTGAAACCTCTGCTGACTCACGCGAGACCTCCGCTCACTGAGACCTTGCCCGCATTTTTCAGACCCTTAGCGCGTCTGTTGACCACGACGAGGCAATATACGCAAGGGGTAAGAAAACTATTCATTAACTGGAATATTTATACACTTATATTAAGTTTAATAAACATACATAACTATTGCACAGAGGATTGTCGATTGTATGTATGAGGGCATAGGATGGACAAGCATTTGAAAAAAAACGGATCTATATAATTGTTGGTCGAAAATTTTGCGGAATCGTTTCCGTTTGCGTTGTTAAAATATTAAGAAATTTGCAATATTTTTCAGGATAATAATGGTCTGCGAAGAACTGATTCAGATTCCGACTTATGCATTGACGAACCACAGCCAGTACCTACAAGTATTGACCCACAGGTATTTAATTGACTACTACCTCTATACTATTTAATTTTAAAATTGTTCCTGCTTCAGCATTGGCCTTATTTACACATTTAGTTTATTCTGTAAATTTTCTACTATACTTTATTTTCTTTTGGTTGCAGCTATCTTTTAGCGTTCGGAATGGATATGGGAATATATAAGTTTTTATCGTTATCAATCATCGACTGTGATATAAGGTCTTAAACAGTAGTTTAATTAGCAAAATTTAACAATTGTTTTTAATTATTGCACGCAGCAACTTTGGCCAGGACTTGTGGACACTCGGATTTCTGTAGAAGGTATAACGGGAAGTAACATATAGATGAGAAGTTTATTCGATATATTTGCTCTTTGTGCCACGAATTTTTAAAAAATTAGAAATGAAGTGATATCTTCGATATTTATTTTACTAGCATATATCCAATGTTGTTGAATGGTAGCTTGTCCAAATGCATAGTTGTACATGCCGTGTTTAGGTTTTGTAGAAAATATTAGGGTTCGAAATAAAATGTCATGGAAGGAGACAAAATGCTAAGATTGTTTTAAAACCATATTAATTAGCTTACATGTTTTGTAAAACTAGGCGCTTTACCTTCATTTCATGACGATTATTTCAATTGTAAATCAGAAATAAATCTCAGATTTCAAATCTTTGTAGATACATACAATTTAAATTAATTCTCTCTTGTCTACCCCTTCTTAGTATTTTTCTTTAATAGTTATAAGATATATCTCTCTTATGTACCTTTTTGAAAGCACATTAAGAAGCTTTATGTGTTGTGTGCAAATTATTTAAAGGCACACTTTTAGCACTTAATCATTGTAACCTTTTTTTAAATGTAACACAAAATGCACGTGAAAATGTTATTACCTTTTATCTCATTTGTATTTAATTGTGAATTTTCTTTTCTTATTTATCCTATTTTTATACTATCCATTTGATGGACATTACAACGAGTTCCGAAAGAGGTTGTAAATAAAGTTTACTTTATTTTTTTGTGTTGTTGAATTTATTTATTGTAAATGCCGGACATTTGGCTTATAAAGCAAAATAATGATACAATCAAATGTTTAATTTAACAAGAAATATTTCTTATTTTAAGTTATTGTTCATGAGTTTATAATTGTGTGTATTTGAAAACAAATAAACATTGATGGATTGACCAGAACAGAGTTGACCAATTTAAAACTTAGCACTTGTGATTTCATGTGCCATTAATGTAAGTATTTCAAAAATGTAAACAGATAATTTTTGATTTTCATAGATAGTGATTGTCTTTACATTTAATTTAAACTATAATTTCACAGGGATTAACATTTAAGCCTAACAAATGATAAATTTGGAGACTTTAATTGTGAAATATCTTTATTTAAATACCATATTGTATTATGCATATTATCTACAACATTTCAAATCTCCATTTGATGGACAAATTATTTTAATAAATATACTGTTTATAACACAACTGGTTGATTAATTATAATTGGGGTACTTGAGCTTCTGCTACAAACCTCATTTTTATTAATCCTGTAAGTATTTTCAAAGTATCAAATTAAGAGAATATTTTTATTATTCCAGTTGTGTAACCTTTCACCAACGCATGAATTAAAATGCTTATATATTTTCTCTCATTTTTATTATAAATGTAATTTGACTTAAATTATCTGTACAATTGATTTGTCACTGAATTTTTAAAGAAACATTTGTAATATTCAATAAAAATGAATTAAATATATGTGTTTCATTCAATAAACATTGACAACCTTATCCATTTGATGATTATCTTCAATATAAATGGTATTAATCAATTATGAGGTACCTTCAGTTGGTATGGTGCTTTGCATTTTTAAGGTTTGTCTTATTTCATTGGTAACTTCAAATTTAGGACCATGGCCAGGTATAATCCAATCTACTAGATCAGCTATCATTGATCTATGTTTAGCTTGTTTTATGGGATCTTCTGATCCTTCTTCTTGCCAAATTGTTTGGTTTTTAATATCTTCATATTTCTCAAATAAATCACCTTTAAACCAACAACAATTAAAACATTGTACAGCAAAAGACAAATAATTGATTCAATCACTTGATTAATTATAGATTTTTTTTCTTACCAGCAACAGCTACAACCTTCCCTTCTGATTTAACCAAAACTGTTACATCCGACAATGTATGGCCAGGTGTTGGAATTATTTTAACATCATCATTAATTATATACTCCTCTCCTACAATAAATTACATTTTGTTGTTGATTTTTAATTTCATTAGTAAGTTATTTCATTAGTAATAATTAAAAATTACCTTTTTCAAATGGATGAATATAGTATTTATTTTTAAATGAAATACTAAATCCAACTATATGGGTAGCTTGGAGAAATAGGTTATTATTTCCAATATGATCAGAATGCCCATGGGTGGATACAACATAGTCTATTTTTTCGGGTGGTATTTGGTGTTTCCTAAGAGCTAAAATCAATCATTTGTGTTTATCAATTATAAGAGATTATAGCATCTTCTTCACTAAATAAGGAATATGGCGAAAAATGATATTAAAAACATATAAATTATTCCTAAGATTGAAATCAAAATTTTATACAAGATCATGAATCATGATACTTCTTTATTTGGTATTTATCTGTTGAAAATTTCTATTGAGGAAACACAATACATTGTATTAAGCTCATAAATTTGAATATTCCGCATATGATGTGTAAGTGTTAATTAAATAACTTGAGGTACTGTTTAGGATCAGTAAATTACTGTTACCATTCAATATTACTTCAGAGTCCCAAGCGGTCATAGTGTCGACAATAATATTATGAGAACCTTTAATTAAAACGCATGAACAATTTGCAATCATTTCACTCTGCTCATTAAGGTATGAATAACCATCATGCAAGACTACTACCTCACACATTTTTGCTCCGCGCTTTATCAATTATTAAAAACCTATACAATATCAATCAGCTGTTTCATATAATCAATTGTCACATTTGACATCTACTAACAGCTGACACTGACAAGATACAATAACAGAAATCGAAAGAAATTGCTAATTATTAGGGAAATAACTGACAACGAAGATAGAGGTGATTAAGATAAAATTCTGAAGAACCGTAACATTAACATGAATATTTTGAATAAACTGCAAATCATTTACCATAAAAATCCCTACTTGTTTAAAACCAGTATAATTACCTCTGTAAATCAAAAATATGTATACATACAATGTCATAATTTGCAAAATTAAAATGAATATGAACTAACTCCTATAAACTATTATATTTATTATATTTTTGCTGTATTTATCTTATCATTTAAATGTTGGAGTTGGAGTTTCATAGATATGTTGCTAGTAACCCTATGTAGATGATCCGTCCCTTTCTTGAGCTGTCTTTGCCGGTTATTTTTAGGTTAAAATTCTAAAATAAATTCAAGAAACCAGCAGTGATACGTTCCTCACGTAGGTTATTTTAATGAGTAAACGTGCGCACAAATTATTTAATTAGGAATTATAACGGTTATTGCGCACTTATCCTCTGTTTCACCCAAGCGGCTAATCGCTATTGTACTCTTTGTTTACAAAGTGTTATGAAACAATAGGGGCTACTACCGCTAGGGGCAGCGTCAATACCTTATCATGTCGGGAGATGTACAACCAAGGAAACGTAAAGATAAAAAAAAGAAAAAAGGTCAGTAGAGTAACGAAGAATTAATCTCTTTATTATGTAGACTGATAAATAATATTTAAAATGGGTTGTAGATGAACTCGGCTTAGAAGAACCTCGTGGTACTGCAGCTGCTCTCGGTGAAGGCGATGTTTTCATACACTCTCACCATGAGCATTCCACTGGTGGACACTGGTGTGCTAAAATTATATTCTTTTCTCTCCTGGCAGTCTTAATTACACTTATTGGACTTATCATATTAGAAAACAGAGGACTAAGTGAATGTAAGTACATACTTTCCTTTTTTTTCATCCTTGTGCATAGTAATGTGCATTTTTGGGTTTAATGAGTGGCATATCTATATTACTGATAATATTTTGTCCAAATAATAAATTGTGTAGTTATAAGTTGATGTTCTAATAACATAAGAAAGGATGACAATCCAAATGATATGAACTTGTTACAGTAGAAGCAAATGCTGTTGAATCTCGATACTCAGGTGTTTTAGAAGGTTGGATTGAGGATGTGCCAGATGATGACCACCATGATGAGCACACTTTAGAATTGAAGCATCCTGTAAGTTTATTAAATATTTAATTTAATATATTACATCAATCTGGGTCCACAATTGAAGAAACGAAGATTGTTTCATTATGCTCATAATATTACCTCTACAAAATGCAATCTTCTCTTCATACTTTATCTGTTGTCTAATGATGAATTGAAAACTTAATTAAGAACCATAATGGAAAAACTGTGCTGAAAATGATCTCATAATAAAATAATAGTTACACTAATTAACAGGACCAGTATGATCCTGGTAGGATGCTGGTTCTCCATGCCACATTGTGATAAACATGTCTTGTTATTATTTGAAATGTTCCTTTTATGTGAAGAATTGAATTGAAAAACACAATGAATATGACAAAGATATACAATTAAATTCATTTTAATTGAAAAAATGTCTTTTGAACCTTTGAACACCTTGAATATCTTAATATGTTATATGGAGTATTTTTATTTAACTAGTATTTAGACCTATATTAATTGTCAATTACCAATTAAAGTTCAATAACTATTAAGTTCTTTAAAATATTCATGCATTTTAAGATATAATTTTGTGTAAAACATTTAAATTTTAAACATTATATGTATCATATAACCTGTAAACCTAATAAGAACGAGGATGATCAGCATGATGAGGATCATCAAGATGAAAACGATGAAGAAGATCAGGAAGAGGATGAACATGAGAGTGAAGAAGATCATATGGAAGAAGATGATGAAGCCCAAAGTGACGATGAACAAGAGAATGAGGTGATTAAACTTAGAGTTGAAAATTTAGTAACTAAAATATGTACCTTAATCTTCATTCAAATTTTCTTTTTGATTACAAACAAATATACAGGACGAGGAAGCTATCGCATACAGCGCATATCGGAATATTTATGGCAGCTCTGAGGATAAAATTGTAGATACTGATGAAAGTAGCGAGACTGCTCAAGAACAGCTAGACCAAGAAGATGAAGAAGGTGATGAAGACGACAATGAAAATGAAATTGATGAAGACAATGACGAAAACGAAAGCCAGGAAGAAAATGAAGAAGAAAGTGAAAATGATCATGATAACGATGAAAACGACAGCAAGGAAGTAAATGATGATGATGAAGAAAGTGAAAACCAAGAACATGAGAATGATGAAGACGAAAGCAATGAAGATAATGATGACGATAACGATAATGAAATAGATAATCCTAATACCGGCCAAGTTGATGAAGACAAATGGCAAAACGAGGTGCTCAATCTAATTTAAAAAATGTGTTACGATTTGTATTTAGTTTGCGGTTCTGTAGTCATGTATTGATTTCTTGTTCTTAATAAAGACATACTATTTTAGTCATTAAATCGATACAGCCTCTATAGAACTATATGGTGTGTGCACCTTAACTTTTAAAATGATATACGTATATACAATAATAATTACTAATAAATCTTATTATTCTTGTTTGATTGGCAGTTAACCAGCATTGCTTTCTAAATTTAACTTACTATTTTTCAGAACTTTTGTAATTAAAATCTAATGTAAATCTTAACATTGTGTTTCTTTGCGCGGATTTATTGTTTTAAATGAATAATATACAAACATATGCAAAATTTGACTTTATAAAATATTATTTAACCAATATAATATTTAGCATGTGAGTTTTAGATTGTAATGCAACTCTTATTTCAGCGAGATTTTCGCATTAGTGACTTGCGCCTCGTCTTATATATTTTAATTTTATTTCAATAATATTGTATTATTTTTTATACGATAAATAAGTTGTGTGTTAACATGTTATTTTTATTCTTAACGACTTGACGAGGAAAAGTTATGGTCTGGTTTTGCCAATATGGTCAAACGCGGACCGTGGAAACATAACAGATCAGTGCTTTTTAACAGCGTTCAGTGCAGTTGCTTGTTCAGTAAATTTTTCTAAAAATATATTTATGCTATTTATTTTATAATATCTTTTAGGTCGAGGAAAATGAGAGCGATGACGATGACGATGACGATGAAATCGTTGAAAAACTCGAACGAGAAATTTCAGATGAGGACATTATTTCTGGTGAGGTTTCCAAGATGGCGGAGATGGATCAAGATGACGACGATGATGATGGTAAGATTATCACTCAAAAAATATAAACTAGCAAGGTTCCCGCAGAATAATGTTATTTATCCTATGTCCCTCAGTGATTTGTAATTTTGAAAAAAAAAAATTAAATCTGCGTAGTAGTTTTTGTTTGAAAATATTACAACCGTACATACGAAAACACAAATATTTCCTCTTTAAAATATTATTGTAGACGAAACTTAATTTTCTTATTTTTAATCATCTTATCATAAATATGAATTATTCATAATTTTATTTAATACTAGCTTTTGCCCGCGGCTTCGCACGCGTAGACTACAAAATTAACATAGTTGTTATAAAAATGATATTATGACTTTAATTATAAGTATTTTAATTACACGCTCGTCTGTATAATTTTAAAATTCAATCGGAACCAATATTTTATATCAATGTTTTCTAAAAACTTAACAGTAACTTATTAGTCTCTAGGTCAGAAAAATTTCTAGGAAAGTATGTTCAGATTACATAAGGAATACTCATACAATAAATCAACTAAAAACAAAATAAAAATCTGAGATATATCTACCTAAAAAAAATATGTATGTAGGTGCAATCTTTGCCGATTCCATCCTCCCTATGTTCCCTAAAGAAATAATAGAACGAAAGTGAGACTTATGACAAAACAAAAAAAATACTATTTTATAGAATTGAAACTATTTTTTACACTATTTCCACTTTTAT
>LQNK01000185.1:1637812-1651670 GCA_001586405.1 Phoebis sennae | reverse complement strand
AATATCCGCTCAACCCTAAATTGTCAATTTTAAACTCGTGTGATACACGCGAACATACATTTTTTACTTTTGTCTTAAATTATTTATCTTGATCGGATATACGAAAAAAATATATTATAATATTTTTTTGCCCCCTTTATACCCGAAAATATGCATGTTAAAATGACCAATTTCTGAAAGAGTGACAACTCTTTCATTGACAAGCAAAGTCAATTATTACTTACTTACTTACTCCGCTGGCGCAGGGACCCAGTGGGTCTTGGCCTTCGACACAAGAGCACGCCATTCCTCTCTATTCTGCGCCCTTTCTCGCCAGTTCCGGGCTACGAGTTCGCGCAAATCCAAAAAGTCAATTATACAGGTTGAATTTTTAAAATGCCTTTAATTACTTAATTGGATTAAAGCCTAACCTATATTCTATATAGTCTGTCTCCATCGCAACGCCCCGTCTAACTTCATACGATCTATTCAAGAAATTTTAGTAAAATTGAATAAACAAGACGTTTTCTCAACTTTTGACGATAAATTTCCTACAAAGTTATTCTTATTAAGACTATGAAATGATATAGAGTGGTTATTTCTTTTTTCATAATCAATGCAATCCTTAACTTACTAGGCGAATTAATAAACCTACTATTAAATAAGGTAATTTAAATTTAAATTTACACAGATAGAGGAGGAACCCCTGCAAAGTACACCAGACACCCTCGCCGCGGAGGAAGAATACGAAAGACAACAAGAGGAGCTGAGGCGTGAACGAGAAGCACAGTCGTCACAAGGCAGTAAGTCCATGAATATTTATATATTTTTGAATATACCCGCATCTAACTTCAATAATATATTAACGTGCTTGATAAAGTGTGGTGTGGTCGCTGTTTATAACATTTGTTGCTTCATTTTTTTCAGAATCTTTGAATAAATGTATTTTGCTTAAGGTCATTTATCAATTATTATATTTTACAAACTACCTTCGAGTTCTTTATCATCTTTTAATTAAAGTTTAATTATATTTCTCAACAACTATAATTTATAATTAAAATATTAGGTACGTTCTAATAATCCAAATCCATGATATTTTTGGGAAAATAAAACAATCATATGAAAAAACATCATCTAGGATCTGATCTAATTAAATACAGGATTAATTTTTTAAAAGAATACTGCTGTTTCTGGCAAAATAACATTTTCTTTAATTTTTCCTCAAATTCATGTCAAGTTTGTTTTCTTAATTAATTGCTACTTGACCAATGACCACGTAGCGTATACGTTAAAAAATAATTTTAAAAATTGTTTTTGTAACCCATAAAATGCATTGATTGCGCAAGACCCCTATAGATGTAATTAAAAAATATCTTTAATATTTAATCTACACTAATTGTCAGGTACTGTTATGGCTTTGTTACTAATAATTTCTTCATTGCTTAGCTTTTAGGCTTCGGCATGATATTGACATAAGTAGGAACAGCTTAAAATAGATTTTTAAAAGTTTACTCGTTGGGAGGGTTTCATCGTAATTAAATGTGTTATATTTCCGACCGTAAATTTATGCAGGTTCTTGGTTCTTTTGTGTCTTTATTCAATTGTAAATTATAAACTTTTTAAATATGCTTGGTTATTTGTATACTCATGTCGTTATTTATAAAACGTTCATTAACATTCTTGGTACTTGCATCTATTGCAGACGATTATTACGATATTTATTTTTGCTAACTTGTAGACAAACACATCCAAAAAATAAATAACTTAACAAGGTTAAATAAACAGAACGGGATTATTCAGGTGTTCATACATCATTAAGTACATAATTATTTTTAAAATTTATTTAAAAATTGCTCTCATAAATTTTATTATTATTCATCTAGTGGATGCAAAAAAATACCTACCTCCTTCTATCTGATTTCCATTATATCCAACAAATACTAAATAATAAAAATTTCTTTGCTAAAGCATTATTCCATTATCGCTAGGAATGGTAGACAATTAGTAAAACGAAAATACCTCGTTGTTGAGAACGCCAGCGTAAATTCGTATCGCCCACGCACCTCGTAAGTCGTACGTGAAACTCGCTTATTTGTGTCAACTGCAAGTGCCGACGTGCACGTATGAACTATTTATAATAAGGATTCAATTTACAAAACACATGACATGAATTCGATATTTTCTTTGGGATTTGACATGTACCATGGCTTCGTCCGCATGGAAGGTAATTTTAACTCTTACATAACACTTGCAACATAATAATAGTTATAAATACATAATTGAAATAACAATGAATCACAAATTTTATTGCGAAGATTACGTGCATTGTAAATACATCCATGAAGAATTAATAATTTTACCTGACAGTTGTTTGAAATCGATTCAGTGATTTATTGAATTATGATTTTCTTTTAATTTAAATAATACAAAACTATAAGCGCCTATAGTATGTAAAACTTGATCTCATGTTCACATATTAGTACGATAGTATCTGTTCTATGAGATGGCGCATGTGTTGCAGTGTGGCTGAAGCTGGTGGTGGGCGGCGCACTGCTGGTCGCAACTCACGCGGTCGTGCGACGCGCCACAGCGCGGCGTGGTGCGTACTTTTAGACTTTCTAACGCGATTATTAAATGTAAAGAAATGATTTGTTTCACATATGAACTATTATAGAGTAATTTAAAATTATAACGGTAAAATTAATCTGACAGATGAACCTGATACAGAACCAATCGCTAGGGAAGATCCACCCATAATCGATAGGCGTATGACACTCATTCCACAAAACGTAGAACCTGAACCAATTATTCCACCTATTCAAGAAGAAATTGTACCAAAAATTACAAAGAGTGTACAATCGGCTCCAGTCGTAAAACCTCAATTCCAAGATGATAGCGAAAGCTTGAAAAATGTTGAAGAAGTAAGTAAATTACTTTATATTGGACCTACAGACTACATTTATAAAGTCTTGATCTACATTTTTTTACATTTCTTAGGAAATTCAAGAATATGATAAAGATCTTGACAAAGAAAAAGAGCTCTATAGTGATGAAGAGGAAGAGGAGGAAGAAGAAATAGATGAAGAGGAAGAAGAAGAAGATATAGTAAAGGAAGAAGTAATTCCTAAGAAGGTTGAAATGAAGGAAACAAAAAGTGCTGTTGTAAATAAGGCACCCGTGGAGGAGGAACCAGAGGAGGAATCGGAAGATGTCGAAATAATAGATGAAGAACAAATTGAGGAAGAATTGGAAGAGGAAGAGGATGAGGTTGAAGAAGAAATATCTGATGTAGATGACACGGAATTATTAAGTCGTTTAGAGGCTAAATACGGCCGACTACCGGAACCGGAGAGGCCCGGCAAAAACAGTAAACAACTCTCATCAACGTGTACTCGCTTCATTACTAAAGCCTTGGCATGCGCAATAACATAACATAAATTCTTATTTGGCATGACTAACATGTGAGTGATATTAACTTCTGTTTGTTTTCTTTATTCCCCTTTGTTTTTTAGAACTTTTTTAACCGTTTTGTGTTAGTGAAAGTAAAACGCAGATAAAATATAAATACCTTTTGTTGTTTGTTGAAGTAAATGTTTCCCTTTCTATTATATTCTATTTTTAATGAAATATGATGCGTGGTGTCATTCATTAGTATAAAATAATAGTTTATAAAAACATTATTTATTTTTTAGAAGGTGGAGGTAACAGTATAGAGGACGACTGGCCCGGAGAACCTAGCGACCCGTATTGGAGTCAACAACTTGACCTTGCCGAAGATGAACTTCGACAGGTATGCGTGAACATTTAGTTATACCCAACATAGCAATATTGAAATCTTGTTAGTAAAACGACTCAGTCGAGTTGAAAGTAAACACTATATGCAGTTGATAGGTTGTCTACTCTTTTTTTAACCATGGGGAGCAGAAATTAAATTATCGAGATATATTGTTAATTGTCCATAGTTTATCATGGTAGGATGCGCTTTCTTGTGAGTTGTGGGAATTAAAAAGAAAAGAAATGCATAACCATGAACATTTTTATAAAAGCGGGTTGCTTTATTGGTACATATTCACAAAATAGTAATACATATTTGTTAAAATGTAATTTTCACCTGGTCATCAAAAGAATGAAGGTCGTGTTTATTTGGGATTTTAGGCTTTCAGTGGTGACATTTTACAAATACATTTTAAATTAAAAAAAACTCCCATCAATAAAGTACTACATATTATTATTGAAAATAAAAATCTGTTTTACTCAGGAAATTAGGACATGTTCTATATAATATTAAATCCTTAAAAATATTTGTTGATGGTGTTTTTGTCGTATTTTTGTTTTGTTAACCAATAATAAATAGTGAGAGTTTTGATTTAGCATGAAATAAATAAACTTATCTAACATCCGTTCCATCAACAAATAAAAACTCGACGATGAAAGAAAATATCTATAAATTTTATTATTTAATAACGAGCATTCATTTATATATTTTATTAATTAAATTTTCAGGATTGGCTAGAATAACACTTCTTTGCCTAATAGCTCGTTGTGCCATTTTTTTATCATTTTCCCCTTTTAAATCTTGTCATGAGATGCGTCAGACAGTCCTGCGCGCCCGCACCCCGCGCGAAGTTCTTCTGCCGATCTCTTGACGACATTCCTTAGCAATAGCACCCACATCCCATTTATTTTTAAGTGTCTGGTAGAGATTATAGTTTTGTTTGAAATGTTGTGTGGATATGCATGTGAATGGTTTTTACTAACGTATGGAGGGGGCGTGGTCTGCGTGCGAACGACGTGTTGCGGCGAAGGAACTCGAGAACAGCGCACGCGCGCAGTGGCTCGCGGCCAGAGCGTTGGATATGATGGCCGAAACTAAGAGAGACAATCGCCTGCTTTCACAAGCTATTGCGGCGTATCTGAAACTACTCAAAATGAATGAACGATTGTCCGATAAGAAGCTCGTAGACATCGCAAAGCGAGCCATCGATAGAATACAGTTCAGAGGTTGGTATTTATCATGTAGCTTTGTATTGACTATTATTGCCACATTCTTATTTATAAAAACACGTAACAATTTCAAAGTAAAATTAACGAATATTATTTTTTTAAATATTATTTTATGGCTCTTTGGTGTCCTATTAAGACAATATTTATAAATTATTATAATATTTTTAGGAACTTATCTGAACGCTGAACCCGTTTATCGGTTGTTAATACGTCGGTTTCCAAATGACGTTCAGTACAGAAACAATTTAACAGTATGCTTTTTAATGGCTAATAGGTAAGGGATTTGTTAAATCATGCACATAGTTTTTTAAGATTAAGTTAATTTTAGTGATGTTTATAATTTGCTATTTACAGAGCCGATTTAGCAGATGAGGTTCTCAAGGAAACTATTCGTATTTGGCCCAAGGATCGCATTGCCTTAGCTCATTATGGTTTTGTTCTAAAAACACAATATTATAAATTAGAGGAGGCCGTTATATATTTAAAGAAAGCTCTGGAAGGTGACACAGGACCAGCGTGTGAGCCACGGTTTTATTATCACCTGGGCGATGCGTTATTGCTATTAAAAAGATTTGATGAAGCTCACGAGGTACATAAACGCGGCGCCCGTTTTGGGCATTTCCTGTCGCCGTCTCAGCGTTCTCTTTACAACGTGGCGAGACTGAAAGGGCGACCTTGGTGGCCGATAGAGGAAACACCATACACAAATTTAGCGCGCTCTCTGGAAAAATCCTGGCGCGAAATATTGAAAGAAGGATTAGCTGCTAAAGCGTTATATGAAAAAGAAAAAGAAGGTCTTAAAGACCGTGGCGAATGGTCACAGCTGGATATATATGTTAGAGGTCGAGAAATACCCGGGAGATGTAAAAAGGCGCCCGTCACTTGTTCAATAGTACAACAAGAAGCGGCGGCTGCTGGATGTAGGCGAGGCCAGATTAAATTCAGCTTAATAGAACCTGGGACCCACGTCAGACCTCACGTCGGTCCAACAAATTGCCGACTACGTATGCACTTAGGTTTAAGCAATACCAAAGATACTTTTATAAGAGTGGATAAAGAAATTAGGTAAGGATTTATTTTTATTAATTTTAAAATATTAAATAAAAAACTTATAATCTTATATCCTACTAATATTATAAATGGGAAGGTTTGTGAGGATGAATGTATATTTTTATTCTTTCACGCAAAAACTACTGAACCGATTATGATGAAACTTACTATACATATAGGTTAGGATTAAGAATATTATATAGGCTACTTTTAATCCCGGAGTTGTCACGGGATCAAAAGATATGCGTATGAAACCGCAGAGCGTGGCTAGTTTTACGAAGTTTATCGAATAAAATGAAAATCGATAATTTTTAACATCCCTATTTAATATTCATATTCATTGCTTTATTTAAATTTTTCACCGTTTAATACTTCCCTGAACTTCCACGAATATTTCAAGACTAAAATTAGCCAAATCGGTTCAATAGTTCTCGAGTTTTAGCGAGACTAACGAGCGGAAATCGATTTTTATTTATATCGATAGATTAATATTATGATGTGTATTAAATAGGCAATGGGAAGTGGGCAAGGTGTTCATCTTCGACGACAGCTTCGAGCACGAAGTGTGGCACAACGGCACCAGTTCACGGCTCGTTCTGATCGTCGATGTTTGGCATCCAGACCTCACGCCGGCAGAGCGACGGACCCTACCTGCTATATAATCTTTCGTTTAATCCAATATTTTAATTACAGCATTCTAACAACTTATTAAATTCCAAAATAAAACTTGTTCAAACCATTCTTTGCATTGTGTGATAGTTGAAATTAACCTCCATTTTGATATGAGATTTAAAAAATCTTCTTGTAATTTTTTTTTAAAATGCCATGTTATAAATAAGAAATACATTAAGCATTATTTACAGAACTTGGGTAAAAAGGCCTGAAAGTTGTTCTGTTAAAACTATTCCATCATTTATCTGTTTATATTATGTACTTTTTTAGGATAAAAGGCAACATGTCAATTCATAAATTTTATAATCTCTATATCAGTTAAATTCTTGTTAAGATATTATACAGAATCGATTTCATTTCCTTTAAAATAACATCACTGTGCATTTGCAATATAAACTGTATTATAGTATTTAGTTGTCGGTTTTTTAAGAACTATTCTAGGCATTACACCATTTTTGTATTATATTTTGTAAGAATATATTTACAATGCTCAAAAAGTATTTTATTTTATCATCCTCAGCCACGTCAAGGAAATAAAACTACGATATAAACTGTTTCATGTATATTTGGTATAAAAGGTTCCCAAATTTTCGTTTAAAAATAATCTTATACTAATAAAGCTCATTTTGTATTTTAGTTACAGATGTAGTGTTTAATATTGTAACACACACATTTAAGTAGATAGGTGGCGATATGACAAAACCATGTCAGTCATCTTATCGTCTAAAATATAAAATTATGATCTAATAATAGAAGGGCATCAATTCGTTTTGGACGGATGTAAAATTTGTGCACACAGGTGGAATGTCATATTAAAGTGTCTAGAATCAACAAATTCTGCGACGCGAGATTCTTCATAAATGTTAAATAACAAAATATTTGTTGTGTATAGCGCAGGTTTTGCTTACAATTAAAAAGTATGTATTTTATACAACAACAACAATGACTAAAAGATCTAAGTACACTAACCTACCCATTTAACAGTGTTATCTTATTTATAACCTTAAAATTATTTTCATAACATTATAACTATGTATAAAATTAGTGTGGAAATTCGTTGAGCTGCACGGTGAGCGTAAGAAATACACATGTAAAATTTAAGGCACAATGTTGTAAGCGTCATTAACTTGTTGATAGGCTGGCGGTCCCGGAGCTTGAGGCGTGGCTCTCGCGGTGTAGGGCGGCGCGGGAGGGGGGGGAGCCTCCCAACCCCCGTCCACGGGGTAACCCCCATACCCACTAGCCCCATAAGATGATTCACATGGCGACATAGTGTCCACTCTAGTTTCATAACTCTGTGCTTCGTATCCTCGACCTACGTTATCATAGGATGGCACATTGCTCTCGTAATTTCGAGGAGGAGGAGGATCGTACCTGTTAGGTTCATTATACGGTCCCACTACATCGTGACCGCGTTCAGACTTCATACTCCTTCGAACCGTTTCATACCTGTTGGTCATGATGGGTACTGATTCGGCGGGTGGTGGGGGCAACTCGTACGTATCTTGTGAACGTAAGGTTCCGTCCCGGTCGGTCGGATGGTATGAATTCGGTCGTGCCGCGTGGAAGTTCGAATAAGACGAATGAGCTGAGGTCGGTCGCGACGGCCTCGGATCTGACGGCAATGAGGCATTTGATGCCATATAACCAGCATTTCTGTACGAACGTCGCGATCGTCTTGTCGATGATCCTGAACCTCTAGAGCGACGTTTAACACGTCGAGGTGTCATAGGCTTAAGAGAACTTTCACTGATATTTGTTTCGGTGGGACTTAACTCTATTGTGTATACTTGACGACGTGGCAAGGTGCCTTTATCTGTAAAAAACACATTTTAAAATTATTTAAACTAACAGCAACTATTAAATATCACAGCAAATTAATTTAGACATTACAAAGTGTATGACAATTGTATAAACTTATTAGTAAAATTTAACTCTTGATTACCTGAGGTAGGCTTTTTCTTCTTCAATGAACGAAAAGCTAGAAGTATGGCAAGAGGCAAGGCTATTGCAGTAAACAGAGCTGCTATTGACGATTGGGCCAATTCAACATGGTGCCACTGGAAGAAACATCCATCAACTCGAGCTGGTCTCCAGGTGCCTGGCCCATCCACCTCACCCCAGACTGGCTGACAACCCCATCCATTGCTTTCCCACCAGCTAACACTGCCAGTCCCCAGAGACAATAAACCGCTCTCCTAGAAATATTATTTTATTAAAAAATGTAAAGTTAACCACCTACATAGCAGAGAATAAAAATATAGTATTGATTGTTGTAGTAAATGCTATGGAAAAGTGTAATAAACACAGAGCTTACTTGAAAAACTGTTGTGTTGCCACCCCCATTTCTACTCATGGATGGGTATTGTTACAGGCGACAGAATGTTATTCTGCCGAAGTTTTGCATGATTGGACCAAGCTCACAACGGTGTAATTACCATCCCCAGCAAAAAATTGGCGTGAAGCAGTATTGTACTGTTTCGTATGGTGAGTAGTGGCCTGTCCCATTCCCATCCTGTTTTACTCCTCTCTCAATTTCCCATCATAAATCCTCTCCCTCCCTTTTATCCTTCAAGCCGGCAAGGCAAATGCATACATGTTCATGGGCTAAGGTCAGTTACTTAAGTTGACATAATAATATTTGCTTTACACACATTATTTTATTCAGCATTTTTCTGGTTTACAAAAAACTAATACTCTTCTCAAAAACTAGTTACCTCTCAATTATAAGTTCATATTTTTCTTAAATAAGAATAGGAATAAATACTTACTCTGTTTAAATTCCCCACATTCAGGTAATAACATATTAAAAATATATTCCATGTCAACCACATCAAACTCCATATAGCATACTGAAATTGTTAATTTTGTTTTGAACAAAAACTTTTCATTAACAGAAATAAAAATAAAAAAAATTTCACTACAAGAATAATTTACTTACAGCAAAAAGATACTTTGTGACATATTGCACTGCTCCAAATGATCCAAATATAATCAAGAGTATATTAATAAAATTTGTTATTATAGGCAACCACATATAACCCAGAAAATCAAATACTTGCCGTTGTATAGTGACAATCTGTAAAAAAATGCTTATCTTATAACTTACAGCAAAAATAATGAATGATCATCAGGAAATGCTGTTAATTGGAAAGCATTCAGCAGATGTTGTGTCTCTATTATGAGATTTAGAACAATACCTCATAACATCTTTGTTGCAAATTATTCATCAATCAAGTCTTCCTATTGACATTAGTGATTAGAAACGAAAATTTACTTTAAGTTTCAGAAACAGTTATGTTAGCAGTAATACTAATAAAACAAATAATAAATCAAAGCATAAAAAATTACCAGCTCAAGTATACAGACGATCAAAAGTACCGTTCTGAGGCCACAAACTGCCATTTTTAAACTTAAAGGGTCACACAGCAATGTGCTTATAGAAATAAATTCATTTCTTTCTGTAAATAAAATATCTCCATTCACAAAAACTGTAATTCTTCATGATAAATCCAAATACTTATCACTTTTATTAGTCACCGTAACAAACTTTAAGAATTTGAAAGTTATTACATTATGACAGTGACAAACAAACTAATAGTGACCAATAGAGTGACACATGTGACACATATTTCTGAACTCTGAACGAAGAATCTGTGGCTACCGTATTGGCCTTCTTATGCCATGTTCACATTGAGTAAAAATAAATTAAAGTATCACGTACTTATAATTGCTTCTAGTTCAATAAAGACAACATATTATCCGTGGTTACTAAAATTCACATACTCATTTATTATATTCCATGTGCTTATAAAAAATACCTCTACAAATAACCTTTAAGCAATAACTTTTTATCAACCGTCAGTTTAATAAAACTCGAAATTGTTCTTTCTTCTTGGATTTAAAAAATATGTACAAACTCGGAATCAAAATTTGATAAAATAGTGGCTAAAAATTATATCAAATAACAAATCAAATAACATTTGATGTCAATTTGTTGAGATATAATTTTTGGTGTGTTTAGCAGGACCATTATTTTTTAAGTTTTGATTTATTATAATACTACAATTTATTTAGCCGAGTGGTGTCCGGCTTTAGAATAGCACCAACCCAATCGAGACTAGGGTGTCGTAAAAGGCGACTAAAGTCAGTAAATGAACGTAGTACCATCTAAATTGCCTCATAGGAAGGGGAGATAGGCCTCTTAGCATTGGTCTGCAACCTATCTAGGAGAAGGAAAACTCCGATATAAACCCGGAACGGGATCTCCGTCAGGCGTGAGTAGGGTCCAACCCGAAATATGCGGCAGATTCCTGCAGCCAAACTAGCTCCACACGTATCGGCTTGCCTTTCCTGTGGAATCAGCTAGTTAGGCCGAGAGAGTAACATAGGCTCTGGGCATCCCTATGCTTCTCTAATTTCGTCCCAGGCGGCGTTATGTCCGTGGAGAGGCACTCCACCCATTACAGCTTAGCTGTATGGATAACAACACGGGAAGTGGCAGTTTACCAGTGATAAGCCTGCATAAATGGACGTAAGTGCGGGCGCTAGGGGCCACTTCTGGCAGTGGGAGGGTCCATCGAAGATCCATTGTTCGGTTACCGCCCGCTTTAAGCTGGGCAGCCCCCGGCCAGTAAGGTATCGTTCCGTCCCGATGCTGGTTTGCTCCATTTGGGTGTAGGGAGCACTAGGTTACGACTAGATAACTGGCACCGTCACATTTCACACCTACGAAAAAAGTGACCAATAAAACAATGCACCGCCAATCCATGCGCATTGCAACATGGAATGTCCGAACTATGAGGACAGGTCTCCCAGACATCTGTGGAGATCAAAATTCATATTGCGCACAAGATCTACGCAAAACCGCTGTAATCGATGCTGAACTAAGCAGACTCAACATTAAAATTTGTGCCTTACAAGAGACCAGATTACCTGAAGAGGGCTCACTGCGTGAATCTTCATACACATTTTATTGGAGAGGGAAAGACAGGACTGTCTGTGACGCGAGTACGGAGTTGGTTTTGCTGTCCGAAACGACCTGTTGTCCGCCATCGAGTGTCCCCGTGGGATTTCAGAACGTATAATGCTCTTGAGAGTTAACAGTAATTGTGGCTTTGTTACCTTAATTACTGCCTATGCTCCGACGCTAACATCCTCGGACGAATCAAAAGATCGATTTTATTGTCAGCTTCGCGAAACAGTGAAAAGTGTCAATAGTGGGGATCGCTTGTACATCTTAGGCGATTTCAATGCTCGTGTTGGCCGAGAATGCTCTGCTTGGCGGAATTGTATTGGTTCCCATGGCGTAGGCAACATCAACGAAAACGGTCAACGTTTGTTGGAGTTTTGCTCGGATCACCAACTTTGCGTAACCAATACTTATTTTAAGAGCAAAATGTTACATAAAGTTTCCTGGAAACACCCACGATCTAACCATTGGCACCAGCTGGATTTAATACTCTCTAGAAGAAAAGATCTCCGCGAAACCTTACACACACGCACATTCCATAGCGCAGAGTGCGATACCGATCACTCTTTAGTAGTGGCGCGAATAGCCATTTCACAAAGAAGAATACACTCTTCTAGAATTCCCGGTAGAAGAAAGATTAATCTTACTAACATTAGGGCTGAGGAAAGAATTCACAAGTTTGAAGATTTGGCCATTTCTAAACGCGATACATGGAGTGAACATGCGTCTGTGAACGAGGACTGGAATAACATAAAGAAACTTTTGACTGATTGTGCTGCAGAAACATTCGGCTTTTCATCATTAAAATCTCAGGACTGGTTCACTGAGAATATCGTACACCTTCAACCACTGTTGGACTCTAAACGCGAAACTGCGCTTAGACACCGCGTGAACCCGAGCCCAGAAACAAAAAAAGAGCTCCAAACAGCTAAGGCCGTTCTCCAACGTAGCGTACGATATTTTGCCAACTTGCACTGGACTAACCTTGGCTGTAAAATGCAGGCGTGCGCTGATGCCGGGAACATAGGTGGTGTCTATGAGGGTATCAAACGAATCCTTGGGCCTGTCGCTAAGAAGACAGCTCCCCTTAAGGCTGAGGATGGTACCATTATCACAGATTGCCAGAAACAACTCGACCGCTGGGTTGAGCATTACACCGGTCTCTACTCATGTCCAATTGATCTTGATCCAAATACTGTGCAAGATATGCCTAAACTGGATGTATGGACTGAGCTTGATGACCCACCGTCTATGGACGAGCTTTCTAAGGCAATTAACCATCTTAAATGTGGCAAGAGTCCCGGTAGTGATAGAATCCAAGCCGAAATAATAAAACTTGAATGTGTGCGTCCGATTCTGTATAATCTGCTTTGTAAGTGCTGGAAGGCTGAACATGTGCCGCAGGATATGCGTGACGCTAACATAATTACTCTTTACAAAGGGAAGGGTGACCGTGGCGACTGTAACTGCTATCGCGGCATCTCCCTTTTGAGCATAGTAGGCAAACTTTTTGGTAGAGTCGTACAATCTAGACTACAAAAACTTGCTGACCGCGTCTATCCTGAATCTCAATGTGGATTTCGTCCTCAGCGATCTACAATTGATATGATCTTTACACTGCGCCAACTACAAGAAAAGTGTAGAGAGCAAAAAACCCCTTTGTTTATATCGTTCGTAGACCTTAATAAAGCCTTCGATACGGTTAGCAGGGCGGGTCTATATTCAGCACTTAAGAACATAGGATGTCCACCCAAGCTTCTCAGCCTCGTCAAATCTTTCCACGAAAATATGAATGGTGTGATTGTTTTCAACGGCAGCGCATCTAAGCCGTTTAAGGTGTGCCGTGGCGTACGCCAAGGATGCGTATTGGCTCCAACCCTGTTTGGTATATACTTTTCCCTAGTACTACGAGCCGCCTTTGGCACCAATCAGCAGGGCATCCACCTTCACACAAGGATCGACGGAAGGTTGTTTAACGTTTCTCTCCTCAACTCTAGAAAACACCGCGAAAACCTCTTTGTTGATAATCTTCTGTTTGCGGATGATGCTGCACTTGTAGCGAACTCTTCGACAGAATTACAGTCAATGATAGACAAATTTTCTCAAGCTTGTTCTAATTTTGCCATGACTGTGAACACCAAGAAGACAGTTGTACTTTCACAAGGGGTTTCGGCGTGTCCA
>LQNK01000185.1:1603985-1623988 GCA_001586405.1 Phoebis sennae | reverse complement strand
TTGGAAAGATATTTGAAAAAGGAATAAAGAAATATAACATTCAATGTGTCAACATCAAACTTCCGTTCATTCTATCGGACAATTTAGTGTTTTGTATTCATGTTTAGGATTTCATTTATTAATGAATATGAAAGGAATTTTGTATTTGTTTACATAAATTTTGTGAAAAATAACTTAACCCTGTGACAAAGTACCTATTTGATCTCAAGAAATCTATCTAGGTAATATGAATTTTGACTGGGACTTGTGACCAACAAAGACAATACATATTACTTGTGTTAATAAGAATACTATATATATACTTGTACTATTGAGATTATGCGAATATGGTAATTTTTAGGGCTGTGCACTTAAAAGGTACAAACGGGATCCTATTATTAAGCCTCCGTTGTCTGTCGGTCTGTCAGCAGGCCGTATCACGCCGTATCTCCCGGTGATAGCTAGAAAGCTGATATTTTCACAAATTATGTTGTATGTCTGTTATCAATATAACAAAAATACTAACCTTCTTTCGCGAAAACTTTGGTTTATTATTATACTAGCGACCCGCCCCGGCTTCGCACGGGTTTAATGGATGATATTATACATAAAAACCTTCCTCATGAGTTACTCTATCTATTAAAAAAAACCGCATCAAAATCCGTTGCGTAGTTTTAAAGATTTGAGCGTTCATAGGGACATACAACATGACACATGACAGAAAAAGCGACTTTGTTTTATACTATGTAGTGATTTAAAAAAATTATGTCGGGAACTTTAATAATACGAAGGACAGATGATCTTGATTCTATCAAAATCTTAATTTATTTTTTAAGTATAATTTCGTCTCATGTATCTTATTGATAGTTACTTCTAAGTGTCAAGACACACCAAGATGGCAGCGGCTCGCAGCGCCGCGACAATTGTGATATGATTAGAAATATCGCACAGTATCGCATGACAATCCACCGCTGCTGTCGAAGTCGTTGGAGTTACACTTTCTCAAACGATAATGTGTATTATATTGGTATAAGGATTAAAATCGCATTACAATGCAACTCTGCACCGCTGCCATCTCGTGTGCCTTGACCCTTATAAAACGGTACCAATTGTAAAGTTTTTCCTTGCTAAATAAAGAACAACACAACTTTCAGGCCGAAGTAGAAGTCACGAAAGGTGTGATGCGATACGCTTTATCCGATCGCTCGTTCATTGAAAAAGGCTGGACTTTGCTACCTACTGAAAAAGTTATGCGACAAGTAACTATTAACATTTACTTGTCATAGTCGAAAAATTAATCACGCCAAGAAAACATATCTTCTATCTCTCTATGTATTTTTTCATGAGATTTTTATTGACTATTTTATCACTTTTTCCCTCAAAATATGAAGAAAAGCAATCCTAATGTAACTAGGTAATGATAAAAAATAAATTGATATTCAATGAAATATTACAGATTAATGTGTATCGTATGAGGCCTGCGCATCCTGAACAGGATTGGTTTAAAAACAATAAAAACAAAAAGTTAATGTTATATGACACTGGAGAGAAACTTGCAGAATTTGATGACACAGGAAAAGGCCATTGGTTTTATAGAAATGGAAGAAAAGCACTGGATTACTATGACGCTGAAGGTAATATAACACTTTGGCGCGTGATTAGCGCGCGATTACCATTAGAAAATCAGGTAATAATTTAATTTAAAAAAAATTACAGAAATTAATGCCCAGCAAAGATATGTTGTATATAGCAGTGGTGAACCAGACGAACGAGGGCGATCACGGCCTTTAACAATACTTGCCACATTTGATTATTTAGGCAATGGTATCGTATTTGACCATAGTGGAAAAATAAGGTACTGAACCAAATTATATTGTTTTTTTTTTAATAAAACGATAATAATAATGTTATGGTTTATTCTTAGGCTCAAATATAACCAAACTGAAGGAGTTGTTTTAGATAGAAGTTTAGGTCCCGCATCTCATTGGAAATGGCATACATTAAACGAACCGCCTATTCTACAACATGTTATGGTCGATACACACTTAACACCAAAAGACTCTGGTATTTTACAATTTAGCGGCCCGGGCGATGATAAACCACGTCAGGATAATGAAGAAATGGTTGCAATCGAGTTTGATAACTTTATAAAAGAAAAAAGCAAAAAGTTGTCGCAAAACTTTGAACCCTTTCAAATCAAAATGAAAGCATTGAAAATTAATGAAAACTTTTGCTTAAGGGTTCTCGGCCAGTCCAAAATCTACTTGACTTTCAGAGACGGGTCAAAGTATTTAAAGTTGAATATAGGAATGACATTAGATCATAAAGAAATTGTCGATACTGATATTGTTGAACTCGGGGACGTTTCAAATAGTTTAGAACGTTACCCTGCTCCTTCTGCTAGCTTGGCGGACTTGCAACAGAGCATAGCACACGCGCAACGTGTAGAGCGAGCTAGATTGGAACGGGAGCGCCGCCTACACCCTACTCAGTCATACGCCAGTGTCGATAAACGCGCAATTGGAATTTCAAAGCCTTTGCGGCGCCCGGTGCGCACAGTATCTTCGGAAGAAAGAATTAATAAGACAGATCTTTGTAGGTGTAGAAAACCATCGGTTAAGAATTTTTATTATGATACTCGTTTAATTTAATATAATATGTTTTATTCATTCTTAAAAATAATTTATCGTATTGTTGTATAAGCTGTATTTATAAGTTTTTTCAATAAATATATAGTCTTAATAATGGTTTCATTTTAAGAGTATGGAGAGAAAAGGATCCAACTTTTTTCTTTATATTAATGAATGAAAGTGGTAAATGGTAGCTTAATAGGGTAGTAAGGATAAAATACATATTTTGATTTGATGAAATAAGCAATTTGTATTTTGTAGGATAATGTGGGTGGCGAACTATGCAAATATTAGTTAACCAATAAAGCTAATTAGCTTATTAGTGATTATTTCTAATGGCTTTGTTTATGATGCATATTAGAGACGGAGGACTTCCTAAACTTATTAATCAAATTATGCGCGCCTTTTTCCAAGATGGCGGCTGCGGGATGGCTTACGATGGCCGTTCTCAAGCAAACCCAAAAAATTGTAACATTTTAATAGACTATTTTACCGCCTTTATCATGTCAGCGAAAAAGAGTGGGCTCTATATTTTCCACCACTGATTTGCCACCTTCTAAATTTGAATGTGCCACCTATAGGATTTGAATCTCACTCCTAGTTCCAGTCCTGACCATTCCTGAACATTGTATAAATTATTATTATTATATGCTTGCGCATTAAGTTTTTTAAATGTTTTAATTAAAGGTTAAAGGTTTTTGCTATATCGTTCAGGAAAATATTAAGATCTGTGTATCTGACGAGTATCCGATACAATATTCCAGTAGGTCATGTCTATCTTTCAAAGATTTTTTGGGCAGTGTCCGTGAGCGAGGCTTTAAACATTATTTATACGTTGTAGTTATATTTCTATGACAAAAAAGAAAGTGAATATTAAGATCTGAGTAAGTAACTACACAAACTAATGTGTAAATTGTTACCATCATCGAAGTTAGGTAATTACAACATTAAAATGGTTTCTATGTAAGGCCACAAGTTTTTTTTTCAAGAATGGCAATGATTGTCCTATTTATGTTGTAGCTTTTTCAAGATTTATTTCATCCCAGATCAACAAAATATGTTTGAAAGTTAAATAAATATGTTTAGTTGAAAGTTATTTACATTTCTATTGTTATGGATGATTTTTACTGCGATTCCGATAACTAGACGCACGGAAGTATTACTCTTAAATTTATTGAAACAGATATAATAATATGAAAGTTTTTATTTCATCATTCGGCACTTCTTTCATACAATGAGATGTTCGACAGCGTGGTTTGTTGGACATCTGAGTTGTAAATAAAGAATATAAATATTATGTCAAATTGACATCCTTGAATATTGTTGTAATGATTTTGTATGACATAATATTTGCATTTTATAAAATTTTATTATTGAATGTTTTAAAAGTTAATAAATAATATTATTAATACTGAACTTTACTTATAGGTTAGTGTTACTTTATACCTAAATAGAGCTACGATTATTTTACCTCTAACAGAAATGTGTATAGATATACTACAAGTTTTGTAAGAATGCATAAGTTTGTATATTTACAGGGTACTATAATGAGTAACGCAATATCAGACATGGTTTCATATATGAATGAGGATTTTATTAAGAAAATTGGTGAGTATCTTTTACTAAGCCTGCAACTTGTATTACTTTTTATATTTATATTTTTTTCCACTAACGAATTTATTTTTAGAAAGCTTTATTAAATGTCCACGATGCAAACAAAACCTAAAATATTATAAACGAAAAATACTGACTAATAGCAAATGTAAATACAAAGGTGTATGTGATCATTGCCTAAACGAATATTTATATCATAAGACAAGTAAACCTGGAATAGATAAGAAAGGTACTAGTAAAGATGTCTCACCAAAACTGTATAATAAAGAAAAAATAAAATTATGGCTTTCAAAAGTAATAGATTTATTAGAAAACAATGTGATTTTACTAAAAGCTGCCAATTTATCGAAATATGCTCGTCACAAAGAAAAATCATCATCCAAAATACGGTATCGTAAAAATGAAGATGATTTTAAAATTATGCATGAGCCACAAGTGGATCAAATGTTTAAAGCGACTGACGATACATTAACAATTACGAAGGAAAAAAAAGATCAGACAAAAAAACAAAAGCTTGGAATAAGATATTACGACGATGCTTCATACTCAGGGAAATACATAAACTTTAAAGAAAAAAAAGTCAAATCTTACGACGATATTGCAGCTCCGTTTGGGGTTTCTGACGATGATCGAACTATATCATCTGTCGATAGTCGTGATACCCGAACAACTTTATTACAACATAAATTAGAGATATTAAAAAAAGACATACGTGATGAAAAAGAACTCCCAGTTAGAAATCAGTACGACTATCAGAGTTACAAGAAGCATAAACCCACTGACATTGATGAAGTCTTAGAAAAAGGTTTCTCAAAGAAACTATCCGCAGATATCTCAAAGCCAATTCTCGATTTCAAAAAAGACAAAAAGGAAAGTGTTTCCAGTTTAGCTGAGGATTTAAAATCTGAAATAAGAGAAGGTACTAAGAGTAAAAGTTCTTTAGCGTACAAAAAAAGATCGCTTTCTGCAGAACCAACTAAATCTAAGGCAGATTTAAAAGAGGAATCCCAAGAACAAAATTTTAGCTACTTTTTCCCGAGAGAAGAGCATGTAAAGAAAACTATTAGACGACACAAAAGTTCGTCAGAAATTATTAAAGAGGTAATGGAAATGCTGAGCACTCGCGCAGAATTAGAAAAAATTAAAAAAGAAAAGGAACGGAAAAGAAAAATAGAAGAAGAAGAACGAAAAAATCAAGCTCGTCTTGAAAAAATAGCGCGCTTAGCTGAGAAAAAGAAAGAGATGGAATTACAAGCGCAAGAAATTAAAACGGAAATAGATGCGAATATAAAAACTGAAACCGACTCCAACGAAATCAAACTGAAAGTTGGACATAAAGTAAAAGATACAGATGAAAAAAGTAGTGGCAAGTCTAAAAGCACAAAATCAGCGCTAAAACCTAAGGTTTCTAAGCCGGACTCTTCAATGGCACAGAAAAAAGATGAATTGAAAAAGGAAAAGGAAGATCGTTCTGCTGCTGAAAAAGAAAGAAAATTAAAAGAAAAAGAAGAAAGAGAAGAGCGTCTTAGATTAGAAAAAGAAAGAAAAATGAAAGAAAAGGCGGAAAAAGAAGAGCGGTTGAAAATGGAACGTGAGAATAAATTAAAAGAAAAAGAAGAAAAAGAAAGACTCAAAAAAGAAAAGCAGGAACAGGTCCAGAAGGAAAAAGACGAACGTCGTAAGCAAAAGGAAGAACAAGAAAAAGCATCTAAAGCGAAAGATAATAAAACAGAGCCAAATTCAAATATAGATCCCGCAAAATTACTCGCTGAACGAGATAAGCAAAGAGAAGAAGAAATGAAACTAAAACAAAAACAAGACGAAGAAAGTAAGCAAATGAGGGAGCTTGCAGATAAAAAATTGAAGGAGGAAGCATTTGCTAAAATGGCTGGTACAAAACAAGATAATGTTAGTCATGATGACAAAAAAGAAAAGTCTGAGCCACCCAAGCCTAAGCCTCAAGAAGAACCGAACGTAAAGGAGCTGAATATCAGTAAAGTTAGACTAAGAAAGCAGTCTCCTGATGATTTGATATT
Source organism: Phoebis sennae (assembly GCA_001586405.1). Taxonomy (NCBI): domain Eukaryota; kingdom Metazoa; phylum Arthropoda; class Insecta; order Lepidoptera; family Pieridae; genus Phoebis; species Phoebis sennae. The sequence goes on along the minus strand of LQNK01000185.1, from coordinate 1,617,729 downwards.
ACAGCTTGTTAAAATAAGACAGGCTGAAGAAAAGAAATCAAAAACAAGACCGAAGCGCTTGTCAGAGTTAAATGTTTCAGCGTGTACAATTAAAGCACATCAATACCACAAATTAAGACGTGGTATTAATTGTATGATTTGTGAAGATTCTGAACTAGAACTAGATGTAGATAACATTCTGTATAATGAAAGAAGAGAGACTGAAAAAAAGATAATTATCGGTGAAAAAATCCTTAAAAGTAAGGCACCGTGCATTGAAAAACCTAAAGAAAATAATATTTTTGAACCCTTATTATTTAAATCGAATTTTCATGAAGACGCTTCCGTAACAATCTTGGGTGATAGTGACAAAAGTTTGGAACGAAAGCCTCCTGCGCCTGCAACGAATAAACACGTGAGAAAGCATTTACAATATATTTAGCTTGCTAGAGCTATAGGTACATATATAATTCACCAAACTCACATAAAAAATACGAAAGTACTTAGAATATTAAATTTTTTATTTTACAACAATATTTAGAAAATAGGAATTTAATAATAATTGTACAATATCAATTCGAAACAAACCATCGCAAAATAACCAAAATTCAGAAAAGGCCAAAAAGTATAAAAATTACACTTAATATTGAAGGGTAGACCTACATTGTTATATTTAGCCTCGCGTCTGCTTTTAGGACTTAATTTTTTGATTATTTAAAAAAAATTAAAGTAAATAATCAAAGGTTATGTAGAGACTGAAAAACATAGAATTGTAACTACAAAGTCGGACTTTTATAAGTTTTTAAACCTTATTTGAATGAAAAAAAAAATGTCATTAGTCAATATTTGACTAGTATTTGACAGCATCTTTTATTTCCTTTTGTTAATCCTTTTACATGTGTATTATTTAAACAGTTTTACTATTTTGTAACAAAATATAATATTTAAATAATTATTTTTTGCTATACTTTTATTTTGGAAGAATGTCAAAAAACAGAAAAGCCGACGTATCTGCAAAGGTCCGTACATTACTTTTTATAAAACTGAGATGATTCCGTATGAATTTCCCATGATGATGTAGAATGCAGTGCAAAATTTTAGTAAACTTTCCTAAAAAAAAATCCACACGCAAGTAAATTCTAGATAACACAGAAAATGAAAAAGAAATATATTTTTATATCAATGAAATACTTATCCTTTCAGAACGAACAAGAAGTCGCCAAAGGTGTTATTCGCTATGCTTTGTCAGATCGCTCCTTTATTGATAAAGGCTGGACGATGCTACCCACTGAAAAAGTAGTGCGAAAAGTAATTAGTTATTTTATTTTTTTAGAATTGTGATTTTCAATAATGACAAATTTAATGACGTGCTTTAAATATCACATTCTTAAAGTAAATAATGAAAAAGGGAGTACACGCGATTGTATTATAATAAAATCCTAAGCCAACATTATCTGCCTATCAGTCGGGGCCATTTTGACCAGATGGGCATTTATCCATTCATGTAAAAACCAAACTCGTGAGTCATTGCAATCAAAAAGAAATGCCTAACAATATATGTAACGAATAAGGATTCAATCCCACGATTTATATGTATTAAGCTTGAATAGAAATAACTCGCATATATTATGCTAGCTAGTTCACCCTGTGATGCAGTTTTCGTCTACCAAGAATTTAGCACCTTTTTTCACTTCACAATTTAGTCAGCGAAAAAAAAAGGGATTCTGCATTTCTTTACAACGAATTTTCTGAATTGTGACTATGTATCGTAATTCAATTTATAATAAATTGATATATTCCAGATGAATGTGTACCGTATGAGGCCCGCTCATCCCGAATTTGACTGGTTTGAACACAACAAAAATAAAAAATTAATGCTCTATGATACTGGTGAGAAACTAGCAGAATTTGATGATAACGGAAAAGGTCGCTGGTTTTATAGAAACGGTAGAAAGGCACTTGATTATTATGATGCAGAAGGTTGTATCATAAATACGTTAAATTTGAAATTTGTTGGTAAAAACTGATTATAACATAAAAAATAAATATATATTTTAGAGATAAATGCACAACAAAGGTTTGTTGTCTACAGTAATGGAGAACCCGACGAACGTGGTCGCGGTCGTCCCTTTACAATCCTTGCCACATTTGATTATTTAGGAAACGGCATTGTTTTTGACCACAGCGGAAAAATCAGGTCAATATTAAAAATATAATATTTAAAATTTCTTTTGCAAAATATTTTTAGTCATTGTAAAATAATATTTATTTTAAGGCTTAAGTATAACCAGACTGAAGGAGTTGTTTTAGATCGGAATATAGGTCCCGCATCCCATTGGAAATGGCATACATTAAATGATCCACCTGTCCTACAGCAAGTTATGATTGACACGCAAATGGCACATAAAGATCCAGACATATTAAAACTCGGTGGACCTCATGATGACAAACCAAGACATGATAATGAAGAGATGCTCGCAATTGAATTTGATAACTTTATTAAAGAAAAAAGTAAAAAATTAACACAGAAATTCAAGCCTTTTCAAATAAAAATGAAAGCACTCAAAATAAATGAAAATTTTTCATTGAAAGTCCTAGATCAAGCTACTGTTTATTTAATATTTAGAGATGGGTCGGCAAATTTGAAACTAAACATAGGAATGATTTTGGATCATAAGGAAATTGTCGATACAGATACTGCTGAACTTGGGGAAGTATCCAATAGTTTAGAACGTTTTCCCGCACGCACAGATAGCTTAGCTGGCCTGCAACAAAGCGTTGCACACGCGCAACGTATAGAAAGAGCAAGATTAGAACGCGAACGTCGTTTACGACCCAGTCAATCATGTGCAAGTGCAGATAAACTCACCGCTGGTGCATCAAGGCCATTGCGCCGACCATTTCGCACTGTACCGTCAAATACATCAACTAATACGACCGAATGTCGTTGTACATGTAGAAAACCTTCGACTAAAAATGTTTATTATGACACTCGTTTAATTTAATAAAGCTTTTAAAGTTACATATTGTATGTAATATATTTATATAGTGCATTTTGAGTATAAGCTATTTTAAATTCAAATTTGTTTTTATTATAATCGTTAATGTACAAAAAGAAAATTATCCATAAATTTATAAAAACATGTCCATGCGGCACCACTCACTAAATATCTCTCATTTATAGGAGAAATTGAAATTATGTCCCTACCTTAAATAGTATTCGATAACTACTCACATTGTATCTTTTAACAACTAATTTTGTTTTACTTTCCATTTAGGCACTAGTGTAAAATTATGTTATCTGTGACGTAGGTACCAATAAATTCCAAAAAATATACCCTGTGATTTACGTCAATTGTCATTTGTCATATCACTAATGTCATATACTGACGATTTGACGAATTTGACGTTAATGTACATTATTGGAACATTTTCTTTTGTATGTAATTCCTTCAAATGTACGTTATTTATACAAAACATTTGTAAAAAACTTGGAACATATAAGTTTAAGTAAAACTGTTAAATAGTATTGAATGTGCAATGTAACAACTCGAGTTTGACTGGTCTCTGAAAATAACAAAATGGTTTGTATCACACAAAGTTTAAAATTTTAATTAATGCCCTTATTATTTGTTAACTGCGTTACATTTTAATAACAATGATTTCGTCTATTTTTAGAGTTACCAGGACGAGTATGTGGGCTCTTTTCCGAAAGATTTTAGCTATGGACCATTTGAACAAAATGGTGAAAGTGATAATGGGTCATTACAAGAAGATCATAAACCCAGAATTCTTTTGATGGGTCTGAGGAGGTACATTTATTAAGCCACTGCAATATCGTTTTTTCTAAGAGGCACTCTAAAGTCTAAATTAATTCAATTATATGAATGATTGTACTTGCAGGTCAGGAAAATCATCAATTCAAAAAGTTGTATTTCACAAGATGTCACCAAATGAAACATTGTTTCTGGAATCAACAAACAAAATTGTAAAAGATGATATAAACAATAGTAGTTTTGTCCAATTCCAAATATGGGATTTTCCAGGTCAGATCGATTTTTTTGATGCAACATTTGATTCTGATACCATATTTGGTGGATGTGGTGCACTGGTTTTTGTAATTGATGCCCAGGTATATAAATATAATTATTCTGTGATATTAAACTTTAAGTTTTTTAAGTAAGGCAATATATTGTATATTACAATAATTTTAATAAATGATTATAACTATTGAGTAATAGGAATTGTGACCCAGTCTCAGAAGCCCTAGCATTGTTGCTAGGCACATTAGTCAATATTTTTGTTTCTATTATCCTTCAAATTATTATTTTTTAATTTTCAGGATGACTACCAAGATGCTTTAGATAAATTACAATTAACAGTCACTAAAGCATATAGGGTTAATAGCAATATCAAATTTGAAGTTTTTATACACAAAGTAAGTGCACTTTTTCTTATATTAAGGTAAATAAATAGATTGCATTTTTATTCCAATATCTTGTATTTGAATAAGAATGTTAGTCCTAGATGTGGAAAAAGTATTATGTTGTATAATAAGTTTATGACCCATTAGTCATACATGATTTGTCATCCTACTGTTATACAAATATACCTATTAGGCATGAGTGTCTTGTAGTGGAATAAAATGTTTGTTTTAAGAACAAATAAGAATAAAATTAAATTAAATATTATACTGATAAAAAGATCATTTTAACACAAAATAAATCTTTAATGTGAAATAAAATATATATTATTCCTTAATATATAATTCCTTCTAGGTTGATGGCCTTAATGATGACTATAAAATGGAAACACAAAGAGATATACACCATAGAGCCACTGAAGATTTGGCAGAAGCTGGTCTAGAACATGTCCATTTATCATTTCATTTGACTTCCATTTATGATCATTCAATATTTGAAGCTTTTAGTAAAGTAGTACAAAAGTTAATACCACAACTGCCTACATTAGAAAATCTCCTCAATATTTTAATATCTGTATGTATAATTTAATTTAATTTTTATGTGACACAATATTTAAATGTTCCCAAGAATTATGACTATATATAATGAAACCAACAGTTAATAAGTTTTGATAATTCTCATTTTGAACATCTTTATTTTATTTATATACTTACACCCACATTAAATTTTTTAAGGTTACATTTTCCTCTTATTGTAACTCTTTTTAAGTCATTTGTAAACATTCATATCATAATATATCCAGATGTTCACAACACTTATTATTAAATCTAAGATCACTTCTTGAAAATATTATTGGATATTATATACTACTTTGCCATTGTCATTTATATACATCAATATTTATTACATGTATATGTATATTTTATATATTTTACAGAATTCGGGCATAGAGAAAGCATTCCTTTTTGATGTTGTATCTAAAATATACATTGCTACTGATAGTTCACCTGTTGATATGCAAAGTTATGAACTTTGCTGTGATATGATTGATGTCGTAATTGACATATCATGTATCTATGGGTATGTATATTTATTTATTATATTTCTTTAATTACGAAGTGGATCAATTTTCTGTCATTTAATCATAATTTTTTATGTTTATTATAGATTTTTTTACTTCGCAAAAGAAGTTTTTTAGTGAAACTTCCTTTGTACTAAAACATTTTTTATTGGTTCTTCTTTTTTTTCTAGCATGGTTGATGATACTGAGGCCAATACATTTAATAGTCAAAGTTCCAGTCTTATAAAATTAAATAATGGTACTGTTTTATATTTGAGAGAAGTTAACAAGTTTTTAGCACTTGTGTGTATTCTGCGAGAAGAAAATTTTCAAAAGCAAGGTAATTAATTTATGTAGTTCAAAAGTTAGTAAGATAAGCAAGCTGATAAATTCATCAATAAACATGCTTAACTGTTATAGTTATTACAAGATAATGGCAAGATAATTGGTATACATACTAATATAAAATGTTTTTATTTAATAACTTCTGTACTTTTTTTATGTTTGTTGTTTTTGTTTGTTTGTTGTATCTTAGCTTTAACATGCTTACCACTAAACCTAAAGTTTTGTCTCAAAATTAAATATTGTCCTAATTTAAATATTTTTTTACATTTCTAAATACGCAGTATGTTTAAACTTATGAGTCTTTCAACAATGCTACCATATGTATCATAAAAATCTTTGTATGATTGAAAAAAAGCTATTTGTTGTAAATACAGAATTGCCATTGAAATATCAAAATAGCTTCTATATTTTTCAAACCCCTTTAAGCTTTTCAATCGGCACTAATATGTCACTTTGTTTATTTAATTTTTTTTTTGATGTTGCGATAATTAACAAAATATATGATTGCTATATACATACGCAAATGATTATTCCTATTAGAATAGTTCAGTATTATAAAATGTGCATTGTTTTATATCATGTTTATATTTAATAAAATATATAATGATCTTTTCAGGTGTTATTGATTACAATTTCTTGTGCTTTCGCGATGCAATCACTCAAGTCTTTGAATTGCGTAATAAATCTCAAAATGCTATCATATCACGAAGTGAAATAGATCTTCCTAATGGTGCAGGCGATTCAGTCGAGAATACTACAGGCCACCCACCATTACCATAGCACAATATACATCATCATACTCGTTACCCGACTACAAAGTTTATTATTTAATTTTATATGTACATCAGATATAAACATATACTTATTGTAAAGAAACAATATTATTATAAAGAGCGCGTTTATTTTCATTTGTTTTTTTTTTATTTCATCATGATGTGGTCACCTGGGTAGACGAATCATTCTCAGGTTCCCAGCTACGATTTTTTAATTCCCCTTATGACTAATACGAATTAAAGTGTCATTTTTTCATCACTAAAATCACACATAGAACAGCTTAAAGAACCTTAGAGACAAAAATTATAAAATTATCTCAAGTAGTATTTTAAAGATTACAAAGACACTGTATCTCCTTGGTTTACTAATATTTTACTGTTAACTAATTTTTACTTTTTTTTAAATAATAAATGCGAAAGTTACTCTGTTTGTCTGTCTGTCTCTTCCTCAAGCCTAAAACACTGAACCGATTTAGTACTCGGGTTCTTTGAAACCTGATGAAAGAGAAAGGATACTTTATATCCTGGAAAGCCCATGAGAACGGGATATACGCGAGTGACAGCGCGCCCATAGCTAGTTCGTAATAACTACTGAAACTCGAGATTAAGATTCATGAAAATTAAGCATTTCTTTACTGCATTGTAGAGGCTTACAGGGAATGAATCGTGTTTTTAAAACAAGCGTCCACATATCAACAACTAACGCATCGCATTCTTTATTTGTATAGAATATGCACACATTTATGGGAAAATCTATACAAAGAATATTACGATATGTAACGACCACCGCTTACTTTGTTAAAGAATAAACAATAATATATTGATTATTGAATGACTTATGGAACAACTATACTAATACATATTTTACTGACCGAGCGAAGCGAGGTCTCACATGCCCAGTTCCAATATAAATAAAACGAGTCGTTGTACTTACGGACAGTACAATATCCTACTAGCCGTCAGTCTAAAGCGTTTCTACATAAACGTGGCGTTAACATAACTACCAAAACTTGGTTCTGATTGGTTGATTATAACCGCTTGTTTATAAAAACGATTCGTTTGTTATACTATAACGTTCCGTCGTTTATAGGAACCGGGGCACAGTCGACGCGGCCCGGCGAGTGTATGTTGTATGTAAGTATGAAAAGTTGTCCGACGATAACTGGAGTATAGTTTATTTGATCTTGCGTCCGATACAGAACTGTAAGCGCTGAGCTTGAAAGTAGAATTCAGTAAATAATGACTAATAAGTGACCCCCTTGTGAAATTTGTACTAAATACCTAGTTTGATATCGACAAAGTTAATCCTTAACGTAGAAACGCTTTAGACTTACGCCTAGTAGGATATTGTACTGTCCGTAAGTAAAACGACTAGTTTTATTTTTATAGGAACTGAGCATAAGCCAAGTAAAACACCTCGAGATGCTTTTAAGTTAAAAGAAATTGACTCACGTTAGTCATTAGTTAGACGAGGAAGGAGAAGGAAATAAAAACGAGACCGGCTCCCCGCGTACCTATCTTTATTTAGTAATACATATAATACTCCAACATTATAGGCCCATTACATGGGGATGATCTAGGTATGGTGATTGAACCGTTCTTATTCCCTTGTAATAAGCGTTACCTGGCGCTAGCGGATATCGCCACTTCTACGAAACGGCTCGTAAGATTAAGCAGTAGAAGAAGTAATAACTATTAACTAATAGACTAATAGTCCCTTAAGAACCGATGATATAGGCAGTCGTAAAATATGCTTAAGCCCCTGCGCATACATAATTCGATCGATTATTTTTGATTTACGATACGTAAACTTAAATATAATAATATGCGTGCGGTAAGTAGTTGGTACAGACTTTCGTTTTTTTATAGGAATATTTATATTGTATTTTGGTTCTATTCTTCTATACCTATTTGTTTATTTTTAAATTAGTTTCGTCTACTACGAATTCCGACCGTCCATTAAATTTTATTTCACTTTATTATAATCCTTGCTAATCTGTGTACCTTGTCAGTATAGTCTCTGGATTACTGTACAGTCTGTGCGACGTGCTACAAGATTTTGAAGATTTCTAATTTCTAGACATCAAGAAGTACTGTTCTAGATCAGTGAGCAACCGATTGCTTTGTCCTGTATTTATAAATTATATGTATTGTGCATCATTAATAATAAACAGTGATATTGATTAAAAAAGTGTTATATTAAAAATAGACTTGCTCAAGTGAGTATATCATTTGGTTTATCTGGTTAATTTTTCGAATACAATAATTTTATAAACAAAGGAAAACATCTTTTTCGCAATAATAAAATAGTAATTTACAATTTTTTTATTAAAATAATATGATAATCAAATACTAAGTATGTATTTATTATGTTCATTGATATATTTCAATAAAATTGATTTTCACATTTGTTTTAAATTTATATTTACATACAGTATGTACATTCTTTAATTTAACTTTAAACTAGCTTATAGTAAAAGCAGCTACTATGAAAACAGTTATGAATATAAGACTGATAATTTATCCTCCATTAATCTACCTTCCAATATCATCTGGACATTGTCCATAATTTTGTTTAAAAATATTTATATAATGTCATTGCTCATGTTACCTGCACTTATTTGATTTACTTACGTGCAACAAATGTTGAACACTTTTATTTGTAGCATACAGACCTTATTTTAAGTAAGAAGGTTACATGTAAATAAAATTTAACAAATTATTTTCTTTGTTAATTGCCCATTATTTGCTTTTATTTTTAATCAACTGCCTTCTGGGTTAAATGGTGAGTGCTACAATTTATCCTCAGTAGAGATTGGGGATAAATTACAGCACTTACCAATAAACATTTAAATCAAGGTATAACATAAAAACCCATGAGAAGAGTGGTCAACCTCTTGATCTTACAGTAAATTGATCTGTGCGCTGGTAGCTGACAATACACTTCTATGCTTAATAAAAGTAAGAAGATTTGGAAGGACTTTTTTAAACATATTTATTTTATGTGTTAATACTTGGCTCAGTAATTTCAAGTATTTTTAGGAGTCAAATTCTCAACTTTAAGGAATACCAAACAATAGTTATAATAATACTACCTTCAAAGCAAAAAGAACCTTTATAAGATCACTCCATTGTCTGTCTATCTGTTTGTTAAAAGCTTTTTCTCAGCAATGCTTTGATGTAAAGGTTCCCTTGTCTTTAGACCCTAAAAAAAACAGAACTATATAAGACAATGCAGTCAAAAGAAAAACATGTTTATGTTGTTGCATTCATATGTAATGGGTAACCTTGGGTAAATACCCTGTTGCTATGTAAATTAGAAAGAAGCATAGTCTAATAGCACATGTACCTACAGGGAAAAATCTGAAAACTGTAAATGTGTAACACTAGCTTCTGCTTCTGCTGCTTTGATTGCCAAGTCTACTAAACCTGTACCATGTAACCCTGTGAAATGGAATAAAATCAGTCTTAAAGAATTCCTTTTTCTTGGAGTGTTCCCTGAATATAGGCAAATATTTAAAAAAATATATACTATTTTCTTCTTGAATTTTCAATTTAAATTTTTGAAACACTCATGAAGACAACTATAATCTCAGTCATCCGTGACCATGTTCGCTGTAAAGTATCTAAAACTTTGGGTTAATAATAGTGTATAATAAACCGCGTTTAATATGCTTTAAACAGTATTATTATTAAATACTAGCTTTTGCCCGTGGCTTCACTCGCGGAGACTACAAAATTAATATAGTTGTTATAAAATATATGACATTAATTATAAGTAATTTAATTTAACGCTCATTTATACAATTTTAAAATTTAATCGAAACCTATAAATATATTTTCCAGAACCTTAATAATGTATGAACGAAAAACTCTTTTTATTTATAGTCTAAAAGGCATCAATTTGCATAGAAAGATATGTTCAGTTTACTAAAAAAAAATATAACAATTCTTGAACCCTAAAACCAAATAAAAACCTAATGAATGAATGAATAAATTCCAAAACTTAAACAACATATTAACAAAAACTTCTTTTTATTTATAGTCTCTAAGTCAGAAAATATCTATAAAATATGTTCATAAAATAAATAAACTCAAATCAAAACAAAAATCTAAAGAAATATTTACGAAAAACTGTTTTGTTATAATTGTTGCCTGATTGATGTGGTAAATAGGTGTTATCTTTGCCGATTCCAATCTCCTTACCAATTCCTAGGGAAATAAAGAAATGATAGAACGACAATGGACAATGGAATGAAATTTTATGAGAAGTAGATGATCAAAGAAACAGACACATAGACAGACAGACAGACATGAAAGAAAAAAAATATTGATTTGCCTTCTGTATCCCTTATATTAACGCCCTGTATTAAAATTTCCCCAATATATTCAATGTACAAATTCGGACTTGCTACGATTTTATTATATGTATTGATGATGATGATAAAGAAATATTGATACAGTGCATTTTTTTTATTACCCAGGCAAATTTAGGAGTTGTTATACCCTCGGAGCCTGAGTCATTCTACTCCTGGCTTTTTAAATCAAATTCAAAGGTTTGAATTTGTAGTGTTTTTATATATTGCTCACACTAAAATAAAAAAGATTACCAAAATATCATTGTCCTATTTTTGAATAATATGTAAATTAAGGTTTATTTATTCTTTAATTTATTGCAACTTAAATTGCTTAAAATTAACTTCAATTCACAAAATAAAACAATGTTGAGTTAAATTTTAGAACTTTTTCAGTAGCTTTTTTATAGTCAATAGGTCAATAGAATTCAATTTGAACCACAAACCTCCGGAATACCTCTTTCACATTTATTCTAGGAATTCAATTCTATACTTGGTTGACTGCCTCATTGGTTTTTTAGTTGCATCTTTGACTACAAATCGAGGGGTCTCGGATTCGAATCCCGGGTGGAGCCAAATAAAATGTTATTGGGATTTTTCTGACAAAGAAATCTTAGTAACAGCCCTGAGTCTGAAAGTTGGCGGTGCTGGAGCATCCCCGTGCCTCGGAGAGTACGAAAAGCCGTCGGTCCTGCGCTTGATCTCTCTCTGGTCGTGTCGGTCTGCCGTCCCATCGGGTTATGACAGTAAAGGAATATAGAGTGCATCTGTGTTTGCACACACACTTGTGCACTATAATATCTCCCTTGCAGTTGGCTGATTTCTGTAGAGTCTGGCCGCCGTGGCTGAAATTCGGTTAGGAGGAACGTTTATACTTTGTCAAATCATAGTATAACATTGTGTAGTTATTTCTCTTGTCTTTGTTGCTGTATTCGTTAAACTCTCATCAACATTAAATTCTTTTGGAGCTATTCAATAATAATAAAATATGCTATATGTATAATATGTGATTTCTCTGAATCTCTGAGTTTCAGATAGAAAAGTTGCTTTATTGTCTGGTGTGCAGTAAAATACTATTATTATTATTATATTTATAAGCACACTTACACATATTATGTTATCACACTCTCAGATAGACCATTCCACTCAGAAACAACATGGTTTGATAAAAAGTGCCTCATGGGGTTGCTGTTACTTGATACTCTACACAATTTATCACAAAACAAAAATAACATATCTTACAGTGTGAAATGTAGTTATTACTATTAGTATTAACCATTTCACCCTTTTGTTAGGTTAGATATTTGATACTTGTGTTTCTCAGTTACAGTAGCATGTTTTTTATCTATTTGTCTAATCTTATTTTCATGGTCATAGTGGTGATGGTCCTACACTCCTACCCATGATACCCCAGCAGACTATTGATACTAGTCAGCCTTCCATTTTCGTATTTTAAGAATAAAATAATAGTTTGTACACTAAAGTATCTCTTACATTATATCTGTTTGGTGGGACACCATAGTTGAAACTTGAAATCCATCGTTATCTTCTTGTATTTCGTTTCTCATCTAGATTTGCAAAATTTAATTATAAAAATAAAAAGAGATCATATTATCATCTATATAGAAGCAGCTGACTATAAATGGAGCAGGAAGTGAATAATCTTGTTTACTATTACTTTTGTTACATAATACTAAACATGTTTTTGTTTTTCTCTTTGATGCCAATATGTATCTAGAAAATACGCATTAGAATTTTGTGCACGGATAGTGAAGAGTTGTTGTGTTTCAACTGTTGTAAACTTTTGATAGGGAATATATACAAAATAGGTTTCTAACGTTACGACGATAAGGTTGATTGTTATTCGCCGCCTACTATTGACTACAAAATACTGACCTTGTAATTTTAATAACACGCAGGAGGCAAGTAGATAAATGTCTCGTAAACACTACGTCATGACACACCCATTATTAGGCGAATAAGGTGCTGCGTTACAAACTGTAGCCTTCGCGAATATGATTAAAATAAATGTTAAATTTAGTTTATATTTATTGAAAAAGTTGTTGCAATAGTGCAAAATTACTTTTCAAACCCGCGTGATTAAAAAAAATGTTAAAGGGATTTTTCTGAGAACAAAATGCCATTAACAGTCCTGTGTTGGGTAATTGGCGGTGTTGGTACACCCCCGTGCCGCGCCTGGCCTCTTGCTGGTCTTGTAGGTCTGCCGTTCCATCGGATCATGAGAGTAAAGGAATTATTAGTGTACGTCCTGTGCTCGCGCGTACAGTTGTGCATTGTAATATCTCCCGGAAAGCTGGCTAGCCTCTGTTGAGGTTGGCCTGCATGACCTAAATCGGTTAGGAGATCTATTATTCTCACTTTTAAAAACCCAGACTTAAAAAGAAGCATGAGTTTAAATTAGATCGACTCAAATAGTCCTTTGAAAAAATTCTAGTGTGATCTAAGAGGTTTTTTTTATTTATTTCTTACATGTTTGAAAGAAAGTCACTATAACTTTCAGTGTACAGTGCGTTATAGAGAACTAGCCAAGCTCCGCGGTTGTACCCATGGCAATTTCGAGATTAAAAATAGCCTTTGTGTTATTCTGGATCCTTACCTGTATGAATAACAAGTTTCAACACAGTCGCTTTAGTAGCTATTGCGAGAAGGAATAAGAAACATCCGTACATCCATCCTCACAAACCATTGGAAAGTAGGAAAGGAATAAAAAGTATAGGATTTATTATTATTTAATATAGAACAAGTCATTAGTTAATTGATGAAATTTCTATCTTATAAAAAAACGTT
>LQNK01000185.1:1501541-1603274 GCA_001586405.1 Phoebis sennae | reverse complement strand
AAGAAAGCCACTATAACTTTCAGTATACAGTGCGTTATAGAGAACTAGCCAAGCTCCGCGGTTTTACCCATGGAAATTTCGAGATTAAAAATAGCCTTTGTGTTATTCTGGATCCTTACCACACAGTCGCTTCAGTAGCTTTTGCGAGAAGGAGTAAGAAACATCCATCCTCACAAACCATTGGAAAAGTAGGAAAGGAATAAAAAGTAGAGGATTTATTATTATTTAATATTGAACAAGTCATTAGTTAATTGATGAAATTTCTATCTTATAAAAAACTTTTCATTACTCTGTCTCTATCCTAAGCAGATGTTTGTCCAGGCCTCAAACTATCTTCATGTTAAAGTGTAAAAGGCCAATAAGTAGATACTATATTCGTTTTATGTAAGTGTGGAAAAATAAGCCCTCCTCGAATTTATTTTTAGCCTCATATCTACCTAATTTAGAGCTTGATTAGCTACTGAATAGTGTTAAAGAACAATTACATAACTTTATATTTTATTAATTTCTAATCTAAAAAAAAAACAACGATAGTAATATAAGTAATATCAATCGCCTTATTTCGATAAGAAATTTTTTTATTTGCGCAGTTAAATGATATTATATTATACTAGCTATTTCGCGGTATCACTCGAGTAGCCCGATTGCCTTTACTTGATGAATGGTCTACCTAACACAAAAAATATTTTTAATCGGTATAGAAGTTCTTGGGATGAGCGCGTTCAAATAAACAAACTCTTCAGATTTATATTATCAGTATTGATTCCCAATACATTACTTGAATAGGAAAAATAAAACCATAATTATATTTTCATCTTTTAATTAGAAGTATACAGTATACACCAATAATGATAGGTACCAGTTCTTCATGTTTCAAGTGACTTTCGTTGCCGAGTGGTACGATATCACGCCATCCAACATGCGTGTTAGGTCGTTCGGTTTCCCTGAACACCAGGGCAGAGCTGAGCCTACACAGTGTGTGTTGGTGATAATACGTGGTTGTCTTTGTGTGCGTGAAATCGTTCGACGTCACGTAATCTGCAACACCGACGTATCACGGTAACGTGAGTGGTGAGTGGCCGAACACGCCATTCAGCAGTTTGTAAACGTACTCGCTACGAATATCACGTTTGTGTGAATTGTTTACGAAATAATCGAACATTTCTTTTGGATTATAAGACAAAAAAGTGCTAAGGATTTGCTGTTCCAATTGGATGTCATCGACCATCCGGTGGTTTTTATTTGAGGTACAGTTTAAGAATTTTATGTCATATCTACAATTTTTTTAATGACATTTTTCTCAGAGATGTTCACTAATTTTATGGATTTTGTATTTTTAACTCACAAAATCACTAAAACTACTAACTTTTCCAAATGTTAAATATGTATAATTATAATATATTAATAGAATCAATCAATAGAATATAATATTAGTATAGCCCAGGAATATATTATTTCCATCGCTTATTTTTCGCAAATTAAGGAAAAGTAATAAAATATATTCTTAGACTTAGGACCATTAAGATTACATTTTTTTTTTGTTTTTTTTTTTAATGGAACCTGGACCTTTTCTCAGTAAACTGCATATAACCAGTCGATATCAAAATTATTTTAAATAATTTATGCATGATTATTTTAATAAAATTTTTTACCGTGTGGATTTACATATGAATTATTTTTATTGTATTCATTTACGACTGATATTTCTTCTATGTATAAAAATGTCCTCACTCGTATGTCACTATCTCATAATACAAATTGAAAATCTGTTTTATATTTTATATTAAAATATTTAGAAACAGTGTGGTGTTCTTTTCACACCTCGAAGTGAAAGAGTTATTGACAGATTTTGGGTAGAGTAACATAAAACTTTTTAGGTAACTACTAACGCTAAAAGAGAGTAGATGAAACAAGAGATAAATTGTTTTGTTTAGTATTCACCTCTTTTTACCATAGATGCCATTTTTGTTAAATTTACTAACAAAACAACATGCCTAAAACTTACGTGTAGGATAACTTAATGCTGTTGTTCTAATATTTATTTCAGTTTTAATGAAATCCAGAGTTTTATATTTCTGTCCCTATAAAAAATATTAAAATATGTAAATGATAATTCAAGATATTTCTAGTTTATACACTACGCTTATCGTAATGTTTTTTATATAAATAAATAATTAATAGTTTTCCATTGTATTCAAGTGTTAACCAATACATACCTCGATGATTCAGTTATTAAAAAATATTTTTCTTTATGAATATCCACTACATCTAATCTAGGGTAGGTAATATATTATGTATATAAAGTATGGTACTAAGAATAACTTTCCTCTGTTTAATCATTTCCTCTGATGTCTGAAGTGAGGTTCATAGTCCTACTCGGCTAGTCATGTAAAAGCCACGTGCTATTCGCGGTAGGTATGATGCTAGAGCCAATGTCATGGAGAGTCACTACAACTGAGGTGAATGAAATTTAAATACATACATATTTATAATTGTAAGATGTAAGGTGTATTTATAGTTTATATTCACCAAACTTTAACAAATCAGTGTTACCTACAGATCCGTTAGTACATAATATCGTTAAATGATTTCCTTTGTTATGATTTACGAGTGTCGTAGGAACGCGTGAATCATGATGTTATATGGGTCAACAGTTGTAATTCACTTTTATTATTATGAAAATATGTTATGTATTATGAAGTAGGTACCTACGAGCTTACAATAAGGAACACTTTATTGGCATACACAGTGGGCGGAGCTAGGGGGGTATCTCCACGAGAGGGTGAATCTCCTCTAGGCTTCCTCCATAATATCATAGAAATCTCATCACACTTTTTATTTTTATAAAAATTGAACCCGATACGCATTTTTATTTTAAATATTTCTTTGTTCATACGCTTACGTGATCTTATTGTTTATTTAATGCTTAAAACTTCCGTATTTGATAAATAAAAAAACAGTCGGTTTGTTAGTTGTTCTGGAGCTAAAAGCGTTTTTAGTGATAAGAGATTATAATAATATGACAGTTTTGTGTTGAGTTCTCCTGACGGTTACACTTGAAATATATTATGCAAACATAGTAGGATATGTTAATAACCTCCTGATTATTGTTTCTTTATCGTAGTATAATGTTCAAAAATTTAATAACCTGTTGATAAAAAATTGAATGTTATCAGCGGATGTACGATTATTATAAGATTATAGTAAGCTCAAGTAAGAATTGCTCAACAGGATTCCATACTTCCACATCTAACGTATGGACCAGGGATATATATCATTCCTCAATATCTATTAAGTTATGATTATGATTTAACTGACTGACTTAAAAAGCCATATCAATGAAAAGGAAAAATTCCATGACACTTCCTGTAGCATAAAGCGGTCGCAGGAAACCGCATCACCTACGCTAAATAAAATTGTTTTAATTGGGTTTGTAATTACATACGATTTATATATTCTCTAAATTTGAAGTACTTATTGGATACTTCTAGCGAACAACGCCTTACACTAATAGATGTAGGTGTAAAGATTCACGTAATATGATGACCGCAAGTGGTTATATTTATCATATATACTAATAAGATTGTCATAATCGCCATTGACGTAGTTTGACCTTTACTTCGATCGATAAAATTCCATGTTATGTACAATTTCTAGCTTTGTTATGACTGCGCTCTCATATATGAGAGTATGCAGTTTAATACAAACTTAAAATCGCTCGAATAATATCTTTTATTGTTACAGATACACTCCATATTTCAAGATGGGCTAATCAATGCAGAAGTTGATTGAATATACATACTGACACTTGATGGCAATAAGTGAACAAGAGGCCAAGAATAAGTCGGCTATAATCATGTATTCTATGAACTATATCGGGACATTCTTCAAGAAGTTCTACAATGAGATAAACAGTGCCACGTTGACTGGAGCAATTGACGTCATAGTGGTGGAACAGCCCGATGGCAGCTTCACTTGTTCCCCGTTCCACGTTCGCTTCGGCAAACTGGGCGTGCTCCGTTCCAGGTTCAAAGTGGTGAGTTATTTTTTCTCACGCCTATATTAATATTTACGTTTGCGTGTCGCAAAACTTTCAGCCTTCATTTTTAGACCTGTAATATTTGTTTTGCCATCTGGGGCCCTTTAAACACATGTCTCCGGCATCGTGTGTTTTTATCAAAGCAAAAGATCTTGCCTGTCTACAAATTATATATCAAGAAATAATACATTTGAATACTTGAGAATCATAAAATTCGTTCATTGCAATCTCACCCCTATCTCCACTCAGAGATGGGTTAATTCCCTAATGTAAGCTTATTTGTATTTATGCGGAAGTAATTTTCGAAACTCCGCTCAAACATATGTTTAACATCTTCGTGCTTGCCGCCAAGAAGAGCGGCAACATGTGCAAGGCCTGCATGAGTTTGGAAGCTCCCACATTCAGGTGTTTTAATTACGTAGAAGACCGTATAACCACAAAATAAATACGTACATACGACAATTTCCATACAAAGCGCGCTCGAGCAACGTACACATAAAATTCATTGTTCACCAACCCGATATCTTGGGTCAGTGTGAAACAATGTGATCGCGTTTGTCATCCGTTTGTGACACGCGTCTGTGTCTATGTGCGTAAGTATGGAAAGTCAAGTATATACACGAGATTGACTTTTGTGACCATGTATTTTGTTATAGAACACTGATAGTAAGTACGTATGACTTGCAAATACGAGACCAGTTATTGAATAGTCACGGGGATAATGGATGCTCGCCCAAGCCTGGCAAGAATGCGAACGTACCATTAAATGATTGAAATGTTGTAATAGATAATTCCCCCGCGAAAACGGTCTTTTCGCACTATACATCATAATTTGACCTTGACATTTTAGTGTATATTCAACGTTGTATATTAATCACTACGAATAGATAACGTACTATTCTCGAAAATCAAGTTTTGTAATTTTAAGGTTCTGTAGATAAATATTTTAATATCGTTATTCCTGTTTAGTCTACACTAATATTATTAAGAAGAAAACTTTGTTTGTTTGGTTGTAATGAGTAGGCTCCTCAAAAACTACCGGACCGATTTTAAAAATTATTTCACCATTCAAAAACCGCATTATCCACGAGTAATATATGCTATATAAAATATAACATTATGCTATGGGAGAGTATATAAAATAAGTAAATAAAGAGAATTTGTTTGCTAATGCAATCTACCCGTTCAAATCGGACATGATAAAATAGTTAGAAAATTTATTTAATTCAAATATCAACTTATCTCATTTTCCTCATGTTTATGATTATGATCTGTACCCATATCCAGTGAAAACCGAACTATATCTTTAATGTAACTTAGATATGCATAGTAAACGTTATCATTAAATTGTATTTGAATCTTTATCCGACTACACGAATATCTGAACAGTGCGTAAGCCGTAACGCTCTTGAGTATTTTTGATATCAATATATTATGCGTAATTAAAATACAGCAAAATTTTAACAAGTAGGTAAACTGCGAATATTGTCAGTATAATTAAATTAATTAGGCAAGATCCTCAGCTGATTAATTCTTCTAACAAATTTTGATTTGTTATGCAGATATGCTAGCTATCAAAATTTACTCCGATGAAATAACAGTGTTTATATAATGACGTTTCTTCACTCTTATTTATGTCAAAACATTGCTTCATTAGGCGAATGGATACTTTCCTATTAGTATGTGTGTATAAAATTTATAAAGTATTTAATGTGTATGTGTACATAGTACATACACAGTTTATGATGCAACTGATAGATAAAATTCCTATTGTGGAAAATAAATCTATTATATGTAACTATTGACAATATATTTTATAAACTCTTAAAAATAAAAGATCGTGTGGTCTTTCAATTAACAAATAAATGTGAATTGAACGAGCATTTACAACAAACATAACAATTATCATAATAACAATTTTCTTGTGAGATTTAATCTTAACGTGCAGTTTACGACCATTTTTAAGGACCTGTGTACCTTAATAATAATGAACATAATTATAAAAAAATCTACCTTTTGCCCGTGATTTCGCTTGCGTGAAATTTAATCGCTATATTATTGCCAAATTACCCCAAATTGTCATAAATTTTGTGTATCTGCCATTTAGAAGAATTTAGAAGAAACTAAGTAACTAAACTAAAAAGATTTATTATCAGTACTGTTTGCGTGAAATAAATACATACTCACAAACTCTTGACAGACAGAGACAGGACATACGCGGGTGAAACCGCGGATCTCAGCTAGTTATTTATAAAGTTAGACTTGTAATCAACTAAACTTCTAGTATAACTTTTATCCTTTCTTTTATTTTGGTTAAGTATTGGCAATTAATAGTTCAATCTACTTTGGTATACAAATTGAATATCGAACTACGAAATAGGGAGAAATTATGTTAGGTCACCTTATGTAATGCCATTTAATTAGTGTAAACTACATATTCCATTTGAATAATTTCAATAAGTGATATTTTTGTAATCCATGATTAGTATTCGAAATTGGCAATTATTGTGTACTCATTTGGTTAAGAAATGACGTACAATATAAATAGTTGTCGTCATGTATGAATTTATGCATTGTTTTGTAAGACGAGCACGAAAGTAGTTTGTTCGTAATATTGCCGGTTTAGTATGCATATCATGCGGCAAGAGAGTCCACAGCGAGTCTAATTAAATCGCTGCGGGAGGGTTAACGGTTAACTACGTTTACATCTAGATTATTCTCGAAGAGTATAATATTATTTTACACGGAAAATATAAATATACTTACTTAATATTCTATTCTCAACAAAATTATCCTAAACCTTAATATATTTAAGATAGAAGGTAATTTTAGTGGCTGTTATCTATTGCCAAATCGAGAAGGGAAATCTGCGACTGATTCACAGTCAAATTGGAATAATGCCAGTCGTGGGATACAAATTCACCAAAGAATTGTATGAAAAATTTGGCACAAATATTTGTCTTCATGAGGCCACCTGTTTTATTTTTATAAAGTCGGCTTAATATTTGCGCTACGTAAAAAAAAGTATGACATTGATTCAGGTTCAGCTATAGACTGTATTATAATACTGTGATGTTATTTGAACAAGCCATTACCTTGAACAAGCAAATAGTATAATAAAACAATATTCTTCCTTGACTAGGAAAAATTATTTATTATTTTTACAACTCCAATTACTTACAACTCCGATTGAAAACCAAACAATGATTTGGCAAAATTATCTATGGTCTTTATGTTTCATACATGTAGTAAGTATAATAGATATTGAATACTACTTATTCACCTTCAAAAGAAAAGTTCAGATTTATTCAAAGTACAAATTGAACAAACTAGGGAAGAAGGGGGATTCATAGAAGCGAAGGGATTTTGTTTATATGAAGTATAATAAATTGACTCACAAAGAAACTATTTCATGTTTAGGTGGACCTCGAGCTCAACGGAGAGCCCCTCCCAATTCATATGAAGCTTGGTGAATCGGGCGAGGCTTTCTTCGTAGTGGAAGTCGGCGAGGATGAGGCCGAATGCTCGGCTCACTTAGCGACATCGCCGATACCGGCCAATCGTTTCAATGATCTCTATGAACCCCGGCGCAGAAACTCCTTGTCAGCTGTGGAACCTGATCATGGCCAAGCGTCTGATTACACTAAAAGAAGGTATATTATTTTGTATGCAATTTACAATATTCGCCTTATACGTACTTATAGTAAGGTAAATTTTACTCATCCTCAGAGTGAAATAACTAAAATCATTATTAGTTAAAGCCAAATAAGAAAGTATGTCAAGTTAATTTTAAAGCCCGTTAAGCAGGATTACAACGACTGGGCCGTGAACTCATGCAAAAACTAGAACATCTGACAATGACATTGACGTCCCTACTCTATTTTTCTATTAGAAAGCGGTTATAGAAAGTGGGGACTATTTCAAAATATGCAGCGTAAATTATATCAAAATTATAATTAAAAATTTTATTTTATTCTTTCTACATATTTATATTTATACTAGCGACCCGCCCCGGCTTCGCACGGGTTTAATGGATGATATTATACATAAAAACCTTCCTCATGAGTTACTCTATCTATTAAAAAAAACCGCATCAAAATCCGTTGCGTAGTTTTAAAGATTTGAGCGTTCATAGGGACATACAACATGACACATGACAGAAAAAGCGACTTTGTTTTATACTATGTAGTGATGATAAAGCCCAAAATCCATAATTGTAGGTTTGAATTTTAAAAACTTATTTATTAAGCATATAAATGATTACGTATTGCAAATTGATAAATAATCGTATCAGTAGCTAATCCATATAATATTTTCTGATCAGGTACACAGCTGATGGCAAAACAATGCAGAAACCTGACCTAAGTAAACATTCAAAGAAAAATACCAAAGAAACAGACAACAAAACAGACGAGAATGAGGCTCTATTTGAGATGGATGGTCTCAACGAAACCACAGACTGGACAGATTCCAAACCAAAGACATTTTCGGCGACCCAACTTGGCGCAGGAAGTGAAGCCAGCCAAACCGTGCAAAAGATTAGCGAGAACAATGACTTTCGACCAATAGACATCATACCAACCAATCAAGAAGAGACGAAACAAAACGGAAATGGCAAAAAGAAGAAGAAGACACGTAAAGTTAGCTCTAAGAAGAAGCACCAAAGGAAATCGTCGACAAGCTCGATTTCCAGCCAATCTGACCTCACAGGCTCCGAGATACGAGCGTCGCAACCTACCGCCATTCCCAACACCACTGACATTAATTTCTTCAGTGATTCCGAAGCGGCCGCTCTTAAGTAAGTCTAACTTTAAATATCAACTTAATGAAAATACATTTTTCTATTCAAATTCAATTGTCATCTTGATTTCTAAGTATTGCTGCTACAAAACATATTAAAAAACAATCATATTTAGCGTTTGATTTCCAAGCTGTAGAGCTTTTTCGACATATTAATTTCACTGTTTATGTTTACTGTTCAGCTAAATCCCGTCTTCTAGACGTTCTCGTTAGTAGCAATATTGGCAAGAGATCAAAGAAAAACGTATACCTATTATCGTATTGTGAAAATTTCAAAAGATTAACTCGGCATCTCATTGCAGTGAAGAGATGTCAAATTTGAAGCTGAATGGTGAAAACCGCATACCATTGGCGTTGTCTGATACAGCGTTCGAGGTGCACGCTGCCTCCAGACATACGTAAACATTGTTCATAAATATTATTAATGCTTGCTGTATATAGAAATCGATCTTGACGCATCCATTAACTAGTAAAAATAACATTAATAACGAGGTACGTCCACTGGTCTCAATCAATTTAAATT
This sequence comes from Phoebis sennae, assembly GCA_001586405.1. Classification (NCBI taxonomy): domain Eukaryota; kingdom Metazoa; phylum Arthropoda; class Insecta; order Lepidoptera; family Pieridae; genus Phoebis; species Phoebis sennae. Next base: position 1,593,912 of record LQNK01000185.1, on the reverse strand, counting down.
TATTGTTAAGAGTTTGTGTCTGCCAGTTAAGTTTGAAACAAATTAAGACTACAAATAGATTATGAACAACAATCTAGATAAGTGGACGTTAACCTTATTTCGTATCATTGAAATAGTCACGTGTATTGCAGATGTTTTATTTAACGATTTTCAGAGTATGCATTTTGTAACATAATCACGCTTGAAGTAGAAAAATAATTATATTTATACGTAATAATTCAGTAGTCACGCTTTCGCACGTACGAAGTTCGATCTAACTCACAATTCATTGTTAATGATAAATTTTTGAAAAGTAATTTCCTTTTAATTTGGGTCTCGGTAATTAAGAAAGTCGTTAAAATTTATTTAATACTAAATGAACGATTTACTATCATAGACTCTAGGCTAGATGTATGCTTAATAACAATAAATTAATTATTTATAGGATTTAGATAACCAATAAATACATTTAACCTTGAATAAAATATTGCATGTCAAGCTACAAAATAAAAAAAAAATATTTTTTTCGTTTCTTATTTTGTGATAAAAGTATAAAAATATATAAGTTGAAAGTTTAATTATCTTCGTTAGTCATCAGTGATATGGATATTAAATTTCTTTTTTAATAAAGTTGGGGTGACCGAAATAATTTATATTCAGTTTGCAGTAACTGTATAATATATTTTCTTTTTATCTTTAAAGTGTTCTCATTAATATAATATGAAAGAAAATGCAACGATTGATTGATATTTCAATTTCAAATTTTACATATTATGTTGGAATGTGGACGTTTCATTTACGATCGAGAAAAAAAAATTGGGATATAGGAGATCGCTACATTCGCTCAGTGTAAAAATAGATTAGCACAATGTGACCCAATAATTGGCATAACTTGACTCTGTTATTTTGTATACAGGAAGGGCTCTCGTCACGGCACGCCCGTACAATCCGATACGGAGGTTGAATTGGCGCGCACTACATCCGGCGATAAGTCGTCCCAGTCCTGGAGATGGGGTGAACTTCCCGAACCACCGATACGCGGGGCCCAAATTACGGAGACACCCGAAACCCCTGCATCACCTGCATCGCCTGTTGAACCCGCTTCTCCTACCGAACCACTGAGTTCTGACGAGGAAAGACACGGTCGTCGCGGAGTCTTAAGCGGAATGTTTCGCTTTATATCTTCGCGAGAAGCTACCGAGCCGGGCGTGGAGGGAGTGTACCTGGACGACTTAGACAAAGGACAAGTTGACCCGGATATTTATTTCCCAAAACATCACGCGGACCGTTACAGGACCGGTATGTAATTTATGCACATACGTTAATAAATATCGCCATAAATTTGTAATATTAATTTTGTAGTTATTCTATATAAGTTAAAACATTCTTTGATTATATATTATGTTACTTGTAAATAAGCATTCGCTAATGCAAACTACAAACATGTTTTGTAAAAGGAAATAAATAACTTGTGTAGAAAAACGACAATTGCAAGAACACAAGTAGGTACACATCACGCGTAAATGTATGACGACTATTTCTTATTTACAATGTCAGCTTAGGTTGTGAAATAATATTTGAATTACTTATGATACGTATTTAAGTTAAAGGTTAATTGTAATACCGAGGAAATTTTGCATTATGCGTTGTTTGATTCTCCATTATCTGAATGTTTGTTTTGTAAAATATGGCGACCTCTCACTTTTAGTATGAGTTTTAGGTTTAAATTGAAGTTAGATATTCGCATTATGCACTCCACATTGGAATCCTGTTAAATGTCACGTCAATTCCTAAAATAAGATTTTTTGTAATAAATTACACAATTATTTATTTTTAGTTTGTAATTTAGTTTTAATTTCATATTTTAAAAGCATATTTTACCAATTTTACCTTTAAGTATGATGCACTAACAAGTGAGTCTTTGATGCTTAAATAAAGAAAGAAATTATTATACCTATAATATAAAGCTAAGCTCCGTGGTTTCACTCGCGTATATCTCGCGTTTCCGTAGGATTTTCGTGATAAAAGCTATCCTAAATGAGGATACAACTCATATCTATCATAGACATCCTAGAGACCCGGGGCCTCCCTCGGGTTTCGAACAATGTCCTTTCCTAACAAACTCTTGCTTTTATAATATAGATTACTAGCTGCGCACCAGGGCTTCGCTCCCGTGGGAATATCGGGATGATATATAGCCTATAGCCTTCCTCGATAAATGGGCTATCTAACACTAAAAGAATTTTTCAAATCGGACCAGTAGTTTCTGAGATTAGCGCGTTCAAACAAACTCTTCAGCTTTATAATATTATTATAGATTATAGATTATAAAGTGTAATGAATCGATCAGGTGTGCCAAGCGCGCCGGGCCCCACGGAGGAGGAATACGAGTCGGGCAACGGTCCCTCGCTGCCGCAGTCGCCCGCGTCGCCCGCCTCGCTCGAGCCCGCCACCCTCGACTCCGACGACGATGACAAGCTACTTGCCAAGTATACGTCCCTGTGAGTATATATTACTTAGATATGCTCCGATACAATATAATAACAGATACGACTAAGGGGCCTTCAAGCGGCGAGCGTACAACTTTCTTAATGGCTGACAACACATCCATGATTCCCCTGGCATTGTCGATGGTTATGGTCGGCGGTGATCGTTTAACACCAAGCGACGCTCCTGCTCGTTTACCCCCCTTAGCTATAAAAAGTCCATTTTAGTTGGAGGGCCTTCTATCTTCTTCAAAGTATCTTTAAAGTTTGATTAGATATAGTCAAGTAGAGTAGGTACTCATCTTGGCAGGCGACGTAGAGGCGGTCTGGATCAGTGACACCCACCCTTGCCTTGCCTTGTGCACTCGAAAAGAAACATGAGGAAGAAGGTAGTGTGCGGTGGCGTGGGCGTGTTACCGTTCCTTTAGTGCTATAGAATTAGACTGTTTTATACAAATGTACATGTGGCGACACCGTGTGTGTTCCTTTTGGATATCCCGAAGTCTCACGATTTTTCGTGAGATTTTAGTCTGTAAGAGTGTGACATAACCTGCCTGTCTTCTCCGTACCGATGTAGGATTTCCTCACGTCAAAAAAGGTGGTGTAGGTAACATTAAGAATAGTGGTTCAAAATGAGACCCTGGATGAACTTGTAATTGTAACCGTGAACGACAGTGACTTGTTAGCGATTGTAGAGATAAGATTAATACCATCTATTCAATGAAACACTTATTCATACTCCACCAAGTTTATAAATATTATGTCCAACGACTTATTTTAATCAGTTTTTTTTCTAATAACGCAAATTTGTTTTTTATTTCTTTCTAGCGTCGATACATTGAGCATGATAAAATATTAATAAAAATTTTGCATATTTGATTTTTAATTTATTATGAAACCGCTTCTCCTCGTAGAGTATGACAGTCCATGTCAGATTTTTATTGTAAAATAGCTGAGCTCCGCGGTTATACCCGCTTATATCTCCTGTTCCCGTAGGATTTTCGGGATAAAACTATCCTATGTCCTTCCTCGGATTTCAAAGAATCTCCGTACAAAATTTAATCCAAATCCGTCCAGTAATTTTGGGGCCTATTCAATTCTAACAAAGAAACAAACAAATATGAAATCTTTTCTCTTTATAGTATTAGTAGATATTACCTTCTGGTCGCAGCTCCGTTCGCATTAATTTCACTTCTATACTAGCTAGCTAGTATAGCTGTTCCGCGCGGCTTCGCTCCAGAAACATAATTTTATACAGCCTATGTTTATATGGTTAAATAATTTGTAAAATTTTTCCTTTTTATAATAGTAGTAATTTAGTAGAAGTAAGGAGTATATGTCGTTCGTACACAGTACGTTAATGTTCGTTCGCACACAGTACGTTAATGTTCGTCCGCACACAGTACGTTAATGTTGGTTGTCACCGCAGGGGCGAGGTGGAGGTGTACGCGCGCGAGGGCGCCGTGTCGCGCGCGCTGTCGTACGAGGAGTTCTGCGCGGCGGGCGGGCGGCTGGCGGCGGAGGGCCGGCTGCAGGTGCGGCTCGGCGACCGCCACCTGCCCTGGCGCACGGCCGGCCCGCTGCTGCTCTCGCTGCTGGCCTACAGGCGCCCGCTGCCCACTGTGAGCGAAACTAAACTTATTCATTTTAACCGACCTCAAAAAAGGAGGTTCTCAATTCGATCGTATTTCTTTTATTGGTAATACTTTTTCGTATATTCATAAAAACCGATTGGAAAAAGGAAATGCAATTTTTAATTTGTACTGAAAGGCGGATTATTGCTAGCAGCAATTTTTTCCAGGCAACCTGGTAGGACAGGATGCATTCAGACGATATTTATTGTTCAGAAATACAATTGGCAGCTTTTATGGCTATAAGCGGACTATAGCAGCTCTAGAGCATTACTTCGGTACGAATAGGAGCAAGTTTTTACCGGGGAAACTTCTTAATTGTTTTTCCTTAAAAATGAAATGAAAATCCTTTAACATTTTATTTTAATCGAAAGCGTAACTAAGGTAACATTTTCTGTATAGCGTGTGATGGAATCGCTGGAGAAGAATGACAAAGAAGTGCCAGAGTCACAACGCACGGACGCGGCCAAACCGCGCTCCTACTCCTGGTGGTACTGGAGGCGGTCCACATCCGACGCTAAGAGGTAAGACGATTTATACCGGATGTATCTGTGGCGTCATGTGACGTCACAATTTCTTAATCGCAATGCTGAAATGTTTTCGCCGCTATCCATATATTATACAACTTCCAAACATGATACTTGGGGCCTGACGGCCGGCCAGTCCTGTGATTCGGAATGGTCGACGATCTTCCCTTTTCGTTGTAGGAATAAAACCATTCTCCACATATCCATGCAGTCTTGAAAAAATATAGGATTTTTTTATTGCAAAACAGGCAAATGAGCAGACGGGTCACATGATGGTAAGTGATCACTGCCGCCCGTAGTTGCTCGCGATGTTAGAGGCATCACGAGAACATTTCCGGCCTTTAAGGTGTTTATAGGCTCTCTTCTTGAAGGAGGATATAAAGTAAGCGGAGTAGACGCTGATGGTGAAGATATACATTAAAAACCTTTGATATTTTGGAAGAATTGAACATCCGAGTATGCTTTTAAGAATAGAGGATATTGATCATTGATACTGTACTAGATAGGCCAATAGACAGTGAAAATTTAAAATTTGCGATTTGAATATGAAATTGTAAATATCTTATGGTAAGTAGTGGAAATGGTTAGACTCGAGGTTAAAATTAAATGAGAACGTCGTTAATTGGTTTTTAGGCCCTGATCAACGTGAAGTAATCGTGTTTAATTGTATATAAACACATGATAAAAATTAAATATTTGACTATTCATTATGCTAATTGACACACTATAAAATGACTCGATTGGGACAAAATTTAAATAAATGCTCTCAAAAGTGTGCCAAATTAAAATAATCGTAATGGTTCGTTTGCATAGATATAGGATATATTATGTAAACGTAGGAACAAAGACACGTGTATTGTAGTAAAACAAGTCTCTAGACTCAGACTGAGAGGTGAGCCAAATGATAGCCTATTTTAATATTATCACATCTTCCGGCACGCATGACGTTATCGGGGCGATTGGCTATGAGCTAATTACATATTACTGCTCTCTATTTTATCAAATTAAAACATCCGGAACACTTCTAAACTAATTTTTATGCACTAAAACATGGTTATTACAAAAATACTGATACTTAAATAAGTATGAAACTATATATATATATATATATATATATATACTTAAATAACTAAGAAACAGCATTAATTATTTGTATAAGTAAAAAATATAATGACTTAATCGTCTTGCTAATTAATAAAAAACATATGACTCATCGTGTAATTCCCTCAATTGCAATATGAATATATTTATGTGAGGTGCTAGCGATGTTATCGATATAAATATAATTTGGAATGTATGCGAGACTAAATCCGTGAAAAATGCAGTGTATTTCTATGTACAACTAGTTTGCCAAAGATTCATAGATCCATTGCGATTAATAGACACTCGAACGGTTAATAACTCGCAAATTAAGCATTTTGCAGTGCAATTATAGTTTTAATCAATCAAGATTTGATGGAAAATAAAATTATTGCATTGAGTATTTAAAACTTCCCTGACATAATTTTTCTAATAATAAATGTATGAAGTAACTATAAAATAGTGTAAAAATTCTAGTCTATATAGGTTGTAAACTAATTTTGTAAATATATTGTTTTAGACCGGACCCATCACCAAAAGACATAAAGGGAGCAACTATGCCAGAAGTAGCAGGACCACTGAAAGTAGATATTGAAGGACACGATCAAGTAGACCACTTCACCGACGAGAAACTCGAGGAAAATAACTTGGAGCATACCAACATCGTTGAAGACATACAGCCGGACGATTTAATGGAGACCAGTAACCCAGCATTGTTGGATGACAAGCCGATGTTTAATCAAGGTGAGTCATTTAGTTGAATTTATTTCCCCATTTTAACTAATTAATATATGCCTACTTAGTATAAAATAAAATCGTTTCTAGCTGTCTTTCGATATGTATGCTTTAAAACTACGCAACAGATTTGTATGCGTCTTGTTTAAATAGTTTATGTCTACATAATAGATATGCATATTATAGTATGTGCGAAACTGGACCTGTCGCCAGTTTACTAGTTTTTTTTTTAATTTCATGCTTATATTTCTTCAATAATTTCATCTAAGGCATGCTCAAATAACATACTTAGTGTAAATAATATATTTTACGAAAACTTGTCGTTTAGGTGACCGTCACGAACAAAGCTCATCGGATTCAGACCAAGACACTCAGCAAAAGGGAACACGGAGACCTTCGACCTTCCGCAAAACGTTGCGGCTGACGTCGGATCAAATCGTGAGTAATGTTTAATTTATTTTGTTTACCTCATTGCCTTTCTTTGAATTCAATTTATAATTCGCGAATCCTTAATTAGTAATTTATATAAACGCTATCATACATGGAAAGGTTAATTATTTGCTATCGATTCCGGAAAGACGGGAAAATTAATTAATTACGTACGTAATTGTGACTGATTGTATTGATTTTAAGCCGCTTATCAAGAAAGTTATATGGTGGTCGATTTTGTTTTCAATTTAACTTTGAAGAAAATAATAAACGGTATTATGTTTGATTGTAAAATCGATTTAAAATTTTTAATGGTTGGTTGCTTTATAATGTTTGAAATGCAGCTATGTTTCTAAAGGAAACACGTTTAGTAAATCTTCATACTATTAAGGATAATATACTGACTCATAAACATTATCCTTAAAAAACAATGACTATTGCATTAAAAATTATCCATACTCATGATGACAATTTAAAAAGTTCACAGAATAAGCTTTAAGGTATTCACAATACAGACTTGATATCAGTTATAAAATTATTAAATAGAAAAATATATTAATTTAATAATACAAAATAATCAATCAAACAACGTAATAAGTCTATAATACCTAGTTGTCCTTTCTCGGGTTTCAAAGAATTTTTGTACAAAATTTCATACAAATCGGTTCAGTGGTTTAGGCGTGAAGAAGAGACAGACAGATACGAGTTACTTTCGCATTTATAATATTTGAAAGGAAGGATTTAAACATACATTAAAATTTTCTTTTTTTTATTTACTTCATTTCGTTAATACTTTTTGAGTAATTTAAATAAAAACGAATGAAATTGTAGAAAAAGCTGAACCTGCGCGAGGGCATCAACGAGATGGTGTTCAGCGTGACGACCGCGTACCAGGGCACCACGCGCTGCAAGTGCAACGTGTTCCGCTGGCGCCACGACCACAAGATCGTCATCTCCGACATCGACGGCACCATCACCAAGTGAGCCACCACCGTGCATACATACGAGCCGGCGTCTCAGCCAAGTTCACAGAACATACGAACATTTCTAATCACTTTTGACCCATTCACAACTATTGTCTAAATTCATGAAATTTATCGAAGAACGCACATCTATTATAAAGAAATAAAGATACGCGCCAGCGTCCCAGCCAAGTTCACAGAAAGTGCTGGTGACGCGACACACACGAACCATTTCTAGCCACTTTTCACCCTTTCACTATTCGTAAATTAACTAATATCTATATTCATGAAATTTAGCACATCTATTAATGAAATAGTTTAAAATCTCATTAGGTATTTTCCTTGAAATGAAAATGAAATTAAAATATTCTTTATTGCACACATCAAGAGAAAAAGAAAACAGAACTTGACTTCCAAACCTCCGAGAAAATCCGAGAGGACTCATTGCAAATTCCGCCTACAGCTTCATCAGCACGGAAACAATGTTACATGCCATTCAGAACATATACTTAAACACGTAAAACTAATAACAAATGTCTACAAGACCTTGCACAATGATATGTTTACTGAACATAAACACTTGCAGACGCAGCCTGTCGGGAAACTCGGGAGTCAGTTATACAAAATATTGAACAAAGAAAATATTGCAACCATGATTAGGCATACGCTATGTTTGCAAATAGAGTATGGAAAATTCACATTCATTTAATTCAAAAATCCATGGCAATTAATTTACGTATACATTTGAAACATTGCACCACAATTATCATTATTCATTATACATTACCCTACAATTTTCGGTATTAAGTGAAGTGTCATACACACTTGAAAAAAATGAGGAAAAACCTTAATTTATGACGCAAAGATTAAATTTCGCACAATAAGGATGTAATTTATAAGTAATTATATGACGTTATCCAATTGATTGATTATCCACAATTATAATTGAAATCATAAAAATATATCATACATAATATGATCATCTATCATATATGAACTACGTACTACGTATAGGTAATAATAACAAGCCTACATTTTATGTATGTCACGTAACAATAGTGTTTCTTTGTTTTTATATTGTTGTGGTGAGATCTGTTAGCAGTTGCATTGTTACTAACCGCAGATAATATATACAAGTACTTATTGTTATTACGTAAGCGACCACAGCAATGTTTTATATCATGAAATAGCATCTTTGTTTTTAATTATTTTAAACGTACTCGTAGGGCATTGGGTTACATAAGTAATGACGTCTCATAGTTACATCATAGAATAAAAAAATATTAATCACTAGCTACTGGCCGCGGCTTGACTCGCGTTAAATACGAATAAAAAGTGTTATCACGTAATTCAGCTAATAACCTATCTGTGTGCGAAACTCCTTAGAAATCCGTCTTGCAGTTGCGGTGTGATTGACACACAAACATCTAAAGCTTTCACATTTATAATATTAGTAGGATAGGATATTTGAATGTACTCATTAATTGAATGGTTTTATAATATTCCTAACTTTAATGTTCTATATTTTGTTTCAGATCTGACGTGCTTGGTCACATTTTCCCGCTCGTTGGCAAGGATTGGGCGCAATCCGGTGTGGCTCAGCTGTTCACGAAAATAAAGAATAACGGTTATCAGCTCTTATACCTATCCGCGAGAGCCATTGGACAAGCTGGGGTAATATATCTTTGTTTAATATAGAAAACTGAAATGTTTTAAATGAAAAAAAAACATAATATAAAAAACAATGTTTAAATTTAGTATATGCAAATAGGAATAATGATTGTTGTTGTCACCAAAACGTGAAGTTTGATTAAATTGTGTTAATTAATTTTACTTGTACCTATTATAATCGACTTTTTAATTAATAAATGCCTTTCAAAGTAGAAAAATAGCTTGACATTAAAAAGTATTTACTTTGTTAAGTATTTTGATCAAGAATTTGATATTTTGTACGATTGTATAATATTTCAGACTACCATAATTATAGCTTTTATACTGATTCCATTCCAAACGTTGACCATAGTAACCTCCAATTATAATAGTTTTTCCATTTTACAATATCTCCGCATTTCAATAAGTCTTCTTTTCACTAATAATTAAAATAATTTTATTTATCTCTTTCATCACTGGTTGTTTATGATTATCATTTGTGTCCCAAATAAGTGTTCTATACTTTTATGCAAATCCAGTCTTGAAAAATCCCCCTAAAAAAGGAAAGATTAAAAATATATTATTTTTTTATGTCCAAATAAACTTTTTTACTTTTACTTTACTATATTTTTAATATAATTGCAGGTAACACGTGAATACCTCCGTTCCATAAAGCAAGGCGAGGTGTGTCTACCGGACGGGCCGCTGCTGCTGAACCCGACGTCGCTCCTGCGCGCCTTCCACCGAGAAGTGATCGAGAAGAAGCCGGAGGAGTTCAAGATTCAGTGCCTCGCTGATATCAAGGCGCTCTTCCCGACTGGATCTAATCCCTTCTACGCGGGCTATGGAAATAGAGTTAATGTAGGCTTTTAAATATTTTATTATAAAAATATATAAGTTAATAGAATCATGTTGCAATGAAATTAATAAATTGTAGACTGATATAGGATCTTTTTCAAAATTCTCAATAGTCGTGTTATAAGTGATGTCTGATAAGTCAGACAATAAAATTTAATGGATGAATTATACGGAATTGTATAACAAATTTAAATCATTTAAGACCTTTGAACGAATATTACAAGACATTCAAATAATTTAAACATTTTTATTTTCGCGTTGCAGGATGTGTGGGCCTACCAGGCTGTCGGCATTCCTATAGTGCGAATATTCACCATCAACTACAAGGGTGAACTCAAGCATGAACTGACACAAACATTCCAATCTACGTAAGTCTACACTCAGAATTATTTATAACCATTAATTATTGATGAGTTTGGATCTTGTAGGGTATAAATAATAATCAGTAATGTGTACCAATTTACATCACTAAACGGAATCGCTTTTTTATCTTTGCATTATCACACCCCCATTAAAGAATTTACTTTCTTACATAAGAGTAAATTTTATCAATGTCTGATACACGCTCTAGAACATTCGAAACTTGGCTCAAACCGCTTATCACCGCCATTTGTTACTCACCCGTCTCGTGTATATTAGTATTTATGACACACTAACAATATGCTTACGTCGAAATTAATACATATTTCTATTTCAGCTACCACGTGCAAAGTGACATGGTCGATGATTTCTTCCCGCCGAAAAGCGATAATGTTAGCTAGCGCGAATAAGACTTTAATATTATTATTTAATAAAAGGAATTAGCACGTGACAAATATGGTAAGCCTTATGGCATGACGTTAGGGGCTTGTCACACTCGGATACGCGCAGTCATAAACATTAATTTTCCATTCTAACATCAACAGACTTCTCAAAGATAATGCCCGTGTTGAACTGGAGGGAAAAGGCTTTCTCTTACAGATCCCTATCTGGCATTTTATTTTGACTTGTTTGTGAGCGCCTTAACTATTTTAACTTATTAACAATCGACGATCATGTCATTTGTATGTTTAAATGAGTCTTATGTTTTCCGAATTATCTAAGCTTATTTAGTCTTGAAAAAAGATACCTTTCAATTTTGATACGGTTTTTTATTATTGCGTAATTTTGATCAAATAACACTATTCGTTGTTCTGAAAGAAATATTGAAAGTAAAATTTAAATGTTATATATTTATGTTCAGTTTTTTGCTAAAAATACGACAAAATACAGTAATTAAATACCAAAAGTGATGAGTAAATACTTTAGTTATCACATTTCGATAAAAATGTGGATACTCATTTTACTAAGTTTATAACATTCATCCATAGAGTTAAGTATGCATTAATATTTATCAGATAACTATTATCGTAAGCAAATGGATTAGAATAATATTGGTGTCGGATTTTAGGATAACATTACGGGTGTCTGTGTGGTAATTAGTATTATTCATGTAACAACACCATAGTACTTAAACCTAATATTTAAAAGGTATTTTTAGGTTCTCGCTCTGTCATTTCTTCTGCTTTGTTTTCTTCACATAATATTGTGGAATCATCTCGTTGAGTGATTAACATAATTTGTAAAATTAGTATTATTGTTTAATACATTTTACTTGTTGATATCCCCAATTGGATAGGGTTTTATTATCACCGAAAAAAAACGATTAAAATATAATAATAAATGATTTTTATCTAACCGGACATACAGCTATTGATAACCATAATTTCTCTAAAATCTATAATCTATATACATTGTACTCGGTATTTCGGTGATGTGATTACGCATTCAATTATGTATTAAAAATGTATGATTAAGATATTCTCCTCTACTGCAATTCACGTAGAAATGCGTCATAAAGAACGGATGAAGATAGCGAGAATATTTATCACGATGACAACCTTATTTGGTAGATGGTCTGATCCCTCCGATTTGATTTTCAATGCCTAATGATCGTTATCCTTTAAATATTTATCAATTGGTTTCTCATTGTCACAGGTTGTCGTTTTCTCTGTGGAAATATTAGCGCCTGCCTTTTATGTCAGATTTTTTGTGTCCTGTCTAATATGTATGTAGAATGTGGGTTTAAATGGAGTTTGTTTGGTAATATAAATGGGAAGAAAAGTTAAATGTTCAATTTTGTTTAAATTACTAGCTAAGCTCCGCGGTTTCACCCGCGTATATCTCTCGTTCCCTTAGGATTTTCGGGATAAAAGCTGTCCTCTGTCCCGTCTCTGGTTTCAAACAGTCTCTGTACAAAATTTCATCCAAAGCGGTCCAGTAGTTTCAGAGCCTATTCAATTCAAACAAATGATATATATAACTCTGTCTAGTATAGGTGTTTTAACGTAGAACGTCGTTACAGGTACTCGCACATGAGCGTGCTCGTGGACCAAGTGTTCCCGCCGGTGCTGTGCGAGCCGAGCGACGAGTTCTCGCAGGCCGTGTACTGGCGCGAGCCGCTGCCCGACGTGGACCTGCCCCCCGTCACGCCGGCGCCACTCAAGACGTAGACGGAAACGACTGGAATTGTGCAATGTTGCCAGTAAACAAATTTATTTTGGCAAGAGTGAAAATGTAAAACAAAAGCCAACTTACGCCATCTTTCTAAACTACTTCGATGTAATGGCGAGCGCTCGAAGTGGTATAAAATAGTTCTGAACAACCCTATTGATAGCTTGAACGAGTGTACTAGGTTTCGGTAATGTAGACTAGCTTGCACGTTTTGTTTATGAACGATTGGAATTGTGCAATATATTGCCAGTAATCAAATTTAAAAAAACAACTTAAGCCATTTTTTTCTAAACTACTTTGATGAAATGTCGAACGCGCGAAGTAGTTGAAAACAACCCTATTGACAGCTTGAACGAGTGTGCGACGTTTCGTTTTAGATCGACTAGTTTGTACTTTTTGTTTAATGCGATTGTCAAAAGATATGAATTTAAGCGTTAATGTTGTAAGGTGTTAGTTTACACGGTTTTACTAAATAGACTTTGTGAATGAACTTCTGGTGAGCATTAAAATACGGCTCCCAGTAATCATGACAAAAAACAATTTGTCATTCATAGTGAAATTCACTAGCGAATAATTTATTACAGAATTCAACATTATAGATTAATTATTTGTATATAATTTTATCGAGACAATCTGGCGCGAGTTGTCGCAATAAATTTTGTATGAGAATGCCCCTTTATAAGACATCGTAGAAAACTCAATACATACTAAATATTTTAACTCATTTTTATTCGATTATGTATTTAGTTCCTATTATAGAAAAATAATATTGTGTATTGTAGTAATTTTTATTAGTCTACAATTGCATTTCTAGTGCTTTATTGTATTATTCAGATTTCTCTAGTTAGAAATATTTATTTCAATTGAATAACCAGAAGTTGTGGGTTATAAAATGGAATCCTTTCGTTCAAAATTTCCCTTACATAACAATTATTTAAAACATTGTTCCTAAAAGTAAGGAATTATCATAGAATACGTTGGACATAGAAATTTTTGTTTATAAATATAATTTTGTTAGTATTGGGACATTGATAATTACGGGCAAAAGCGCCGGCGCTTTTATTATTTCAAAGACATTATTAATAATCCTCATCGTAGTATTCATTCATATATTCATAGCTGATTATTCTTAGCAGGCTGTGATATATAAGAGTGATCTCAACAAGGAACTCTCTAAAGTAGATGTTGCTCCAAACTTACTCATACTATACTATGCTAAAAGTCCTTTTTACGTATAATGGTTTTTAAAGTGACTGCATAATCTATAGATGAACTTACGCTGTCCTTGTATATTAAGTATCATGCAACCAATACCTTAAATTTTCATGTGGCATGAACAATCTTTGGTAGTTCTCGACTTTAATATTTAAAACAGCAATTGCATTGTAAGCGATATAATGTAAACATCTTCTAGAAATTAAACGTTTACACGTTCTTGAATAATTATTGTAATATCACTTGGTGTGTATTTTCAAAAAGTTTTAGTAATATTTGTAGAGCGAGTATGTAGCTGTCACTTCAAAATATGCATCTCGAAGACTGTTACATAGTCGCTATGAAATTGTTATATTTTGCTGGGTGTTATGAGCTGTGATGTCGTCAGATGATGAAGCAATGCTTTACTTTTGTACTGTGATTACCTATTTATATATAAGTTATATTTAATGTAAAACACAAGTGCACATTGCAAATTTGTCCCACTCAGGCAGAGCCATTGATGATTTTATTTTTATATTTCAATTAATTTTTCTTAGAATACTGAATATTTTTTTGTAAAAACTTAAGTTAGATATTGTATGTGTAGAAAAAATGGACACCTGTTTAATGTATTATTTTTCTATTATCTTTAAATTATTTTTGTCAATAATGAAAATGATAGTGCTAATGATTTCAAAAATTAAAATCAATATGCTTCGTCAAAGTATATTATTTGACAGTGTTTATTTATTTTATTTTAACCCTCTACCCAATGAAAGCAAAACTAAAGTTATGGGAATGTTGGGTATTCCTTATGGCGCTCTATTTTCAAAACCTATCGAGGTTGATAGGATGATCTAATGGTACGCATCCACACATACCGGTCTGCACGGCTTTTGCCAAGGCAGTTTGAAAACCGCCAGCGAAACTGAAAGCATGTATACACCAAATGCTATTTTCAGTTGGCCTTGACGATAGGAGTAGTACTTTTTATGAGCTGGATCCCTATGGAAAATTGTACAAATTCACTCACAAACTGAGTTGAGTAGACCTTGCAAATCATATTTCATAGGTTTACAGTTATTTTAATTTAAGACATCTAATTTGGGGACAGGGCTCAATGTGAATCTTTGTTTTAGCAGGATGGTCACTGACACCCGTAATACGTTCTAATACGTTCCTCGACTTCACTCGACCTCTGTTAACGAAAATTTACATTTCTGAGTGGGAACTCTACTAACTCAAGTCCACTCACGTTATGAAAATTACGGAGAAGAAAATTTAACACCTCCATTCGTCCGATCTATTTATTAAAATATTATATTTTTATGTAATGAATTTTCGATTAAAATTCGTCATACGTCATATTTGACGTAACCTGAGTGGAGGAAAAATTAAGGTAACTTCTTAGAATACGGGTGTAAGAAGCGGCCACATATGGCGTATCAAGTTTTCCTTTCAAAAAGTAGAAGTTGTAGCATTAATTTGCTAGTATTACAGAATGCACATGTACTGCAATTGTTTTTAATTGTGTAAATCAAATGATGCAATTTTAATTTGTGGTTAACTGGATAGCCCATTTTGTGCACCGATAGGTTCTGGGTCTGCTCCGTTATTATGTCTATCTATTAGTGCCTAGTCAGTGCAATCTTCCAACTATTCAACATTTCAAAATTTGAACAAAAGTAAATGTGTAAGTAGCTGCTTAATAAAACAACTTGCAACAGTAGAATTTTAGTATAATTTTTATCTTATCACATATATTAAAAATAAAATGCACGGCATCAATATCACGTTTCATCATCTTCCATAGCAACATCATCATTAGCATTGTTTTCATCATCATTATTACTTTCTTCATCATCACTGGGTACATCAATGTCTTTATGAAAACCTTTTCCTTTTGTCCAGTGGCACTTAATAACTACTTTAAAGTTTGCCATTTGGATCCCCAAAAGCTTTAGTATGCTTGCTTGTTCTGGAGTTAGAGGTTGACCTTTTTTGCAAACCTGTAACACATAAATTATTTTATATTTGTTTATTTTTTCACCTATTTGCTCATACTTAATGTATGTATATGAATATCTAAACTAAGTAATAATGTTGTAATGAGCTTTGTTTGTTTGAACAGGTTAATCTCATGATTAACTGGTCCAATTTGAAAAAGAAAAAAATTAACCAATTGAGCAAGGTTATAGATCACATAACATACTAAGGGAGAATAGCCGCATGGAGCAGCTTGTAGATTATACAATACAATCTGTGGATTATAATAAAAAGACTTTATATAACTGACACATTTTTTTCAAGTATATGAATAATTACCTGGTATTCCTTAATTAGATTAATAACACCTCGCTCTAAAGTTGTGGGGAGTCCAAGCCTTCTGAGATGGGGTTCAATAGTATGAGAAAAGTCTTTTAGAGGGCCTTTCGGCAATATCACATCTCTGGTGGCTACAAATCCTGCTCTGGCATATTCTGAGTCCTCAAAATCTTTAAACCATTGTAAAACATCTATAACATCTCTATTTGTCATTAGTAATCCACATTGGCCCTTTAATTTTTTTGATAACTAAAAGAAGAAAATAATTGAAATAATTGCTAACAGTACATAGGTGGTTTTCAAAAAATTATTAGGTAGACAATCCATGCTTAAACTAAATACAGTAGTTATATTTGCCAACTAGCTGTGCCCAGCGGTTTCACCCCCATATATATCTGTTTTCCCTGTTCTCACAGGTTTTGATATATATGTTAATCAAATGAGCCTAAGCAATTATTTTTAAGGCATGTACACAAGAGTTGACAATGACACAATAGTGAATAATTACACAAATTCAGTGGTGAATTTTGTTGTGTTTAATCTTATAAATGTATATATATCAACAAGAAGCAATTAAGAATAAGTACATACCAAGTTGAGTTGGTCTTCCACTTCATCACTTTTACTTCGTCCCAGGGCTACAGCCATAACTTTATTTTTTCCAAAAAAAAATCTGGAATCCTTCCATTCATTGCGCAAGTCTTTTAATTTAGTATTTCGCATATTGTCTACCGAAAACACAAATATGTTTTCATACTTCGACAATGAATTTCTCACTTCTTCTATTATTCTCTGCTTCAAAAGAAGTCCCTTTTTGTTTGTTTTCGTAAGTGATACTGAAACATTTTCAATAAATATTATATGTGAAATGGAATTATTAAATAGTGTTAATGTTGATGAACAAATCTCAATAAAGTTAGGTTATGGAGGCTTCAAATTACTTACTTTTTTTATCACGTTTCGATTTTGGCATATTGAATTATTTTATATACTGTACTCGTATAATAATATCAGTTGAATAACTATAAATTGTTTGATTTATTGAGAATTTCGATATCGCACGTGCATTTATTTTCACGAGTTTAAAATCAAAAAGACAAGAATGACAAGTGACAACTGTAATCTGTCTTCTGTCTGCCCCAAAGAGCACACAACTACTACGTTCTATATCCAAATATTATTGTCCATGGTTCTAACAATGTACCACCCTCTAGTCAAGCCTTTGGGTTTTTGGTATTCTAAATGCGACAAATAAAGGAAGCTATTAATGTTTATTTGTACTCATTACGTACATAGTCTATAAAGCCTCCTCTACACATCGACATACGCATACGTGTGAACGCATAGACGATTAGACGTGAACGTAGGTAATTAACGTCTAGGTCTGTCGTCTGTCCGACAGATGATATCTGCCTAAACCAATGCCTAGACACTTATAAGATGCAGTTATAATTAAATTCAATATTGTCTTATTATGTAATTTATTATTAGGTTATAGTTATTTTGATACTCCTAGTATCTCCATAAAGTTATGGAGCAGTAGAAGCCTTTTAGGTTTTTATGCTATCCTGGGTGATTTTGTTACATGTCCGCTTATGCCGTTGAATGCTACTGACATTGTTCGCTAAAACGGAAAAAGTTTAGTCCTAAAGTAATCATTACGCTTGTATAAAACTTTCTTTGAAGAAGTTTGAAGTATTACCTTCTTGCCAATTTTTCATAATATCTTTACGTCGTTGCTTTAATTATATTATATGTAACTTCGCTGGCTGCCTCTATCAGAGGCCATATTCATAAATTAAAATGCAATCATAAAGTAGACGTTTTTCTCAAAAATGAAATAAATCGATTGGCGGTTTTAGACATATTCTTACCGAATTTGCGTCTGTGAAAAGAGCTATTGAGTATGTCCGATAACTTAATGTGATGCAAGTGAATTTAATTAAGTTTTAATGGATAATAATTTCGTAATGAAAACAAAGTTTTGTGGATTCTTTTAACGGTGTTGTCAGAAGAAAAAACAGTTTAATTGAACACCAAAAAACGCTACATATAGAATCATTAATATTTTTAAAGTGTTCACTAAAACAGCTATTTAATTACTCTTTATACCTTATGAAATATCTTTTTTCAAAAAAGTTGATATAATTGCACCTTTAAAAATCTATACGCGTTTCAAGATGGCTGGCCTATTTTGACTGGTATTTTGAGAACCCCGTTCCGTTTTTGTTTCCCCTCTGGCCCCGCAGCCGTCAGTGTAGTGTATCGTTCACAGCAAGAGAAAAATTGAAATTGTGTTGCTATCGCTGGCTTAATTACTTTAATTCCCTTCACAAGTAAGTGTAGATAATTAAGCATTGTGTGATATTAATTTTGTGATTTGAAAATAGTGTGTACATTTAAGATAACTACATTCATTTTGTGACTGTGACGCATAAAAGGAGTGTCCCTTGTAGCAGCCATTTTGCTAGAGCCGGCGACACGATATTGCGGTGCGGTTAGCTATCGTTTTAAATTTCAGTAATAAAAATCTAATGTATTATAAATGTTTTTACGTATAAATTAAAGTATTGAGTAGGTCGAATTCGGTGGTTGAGAAATAGTTCCTACTAAAACTTCACGTAAGTTATACGAACATTCTTGTAATGAGGTGCATGGTATTAAATTCTTTTCTTTTTGTAATATGCCACTCTCTTTGTACGCTTCTATTTTAGTTCATGATTACTGAGTGTATTGGCTGTTGTGTTATATATTTTTATCAGATTCTATCGCGACAAGTGAAGAATCAAGTAAGTGCGTCGTAGTTTGGCCTTGCGTCTCAGTCACGCCGTTATCTTTTTCGATAATGGTTTATGTCATTATAGTTAATGTGAAAAGATTATTGTCGACAAGATTAGGTTGCTATGTATCCAGGCAGAATACGAAGTCAGCATCCCTCCAACCTGTTTCATCGGCTCCCCTCTGCCTTTATATGAGTTCGGCACGTGTATTTTTTCCTATTGTGGCATTATGGCATTAAATTAACTTTGTAGGAGTGTAATATGTTAAATAACAAATCTGGAATGATCCTTTTCATTAACTCCTTCACTGTTTAACCTTTATGTCATGACTCATCTTAAGCTTGAACCTACAAATGCTAAGCATACAGTTTAAGCTGAATAAGAAGAGGCCCAGATAAGGATTATGATGAAATAGTCATAAAAATTGATATTGTTATAGTATAAGAAAGAAATCAAAAGTTGATAGTATTAGTCATAAGTATTTTTTTGTCACATTTTACAATTGCATAATCCTCATCCTTCCTTAAACTAGCACAATTATAAATTATTTTTTGTGAAATTGATTGCTAGATAGAAATTCCAGCCAATATTATTTTTTAATTTAAGATGCTTTCCTATTTGCATCTATTGAATTGTTAATGTTATACAATCAACAAGGAAAATGTGACTAACACAGGTGTAACGAATACCACATTCAATAAATTTCTTGTAAAATTGTATTTTAGGAATGATTTTCTTATGACATTAAATTAAAACTATAACAAAAGAACTTGTTAAACTGCTACTTAATTGTTATTTTTACATATAAGATAGTGTTCTGTTTATATATTATTGAAATGAAGAACTTTAACATTATAGCAAGTGCATCAATGTGGCAATCATTTTTGTGACAAATAAAATGTAAATACTGCCACACCCATTATACAGCTTGGTGATAAAAATTTACTAAACACAGGCCACAGGGATGTGAATTGATATTTATAATCACTGCTTGATGTAATGTAAAAAGCTAAGTAAATGTCAATTATAACTGCCTTAGCAACAGGATATTGAACAGAAAACAGCATAGTAGATAAGCTAGATAAGGGTAGAATGAGGTAGGCGCCGGGTTGTCGGGCGAGGGTGCGGTGCAAGCAGTGGGGGTGGCGGGTGGCGAGGGTGAGGGGTGTGTGCAAGCGTCGCGCTAGTCGTATTTCGTCTGGAGTGTTCATCCCGTGTCGGCGGATCAATACTGTTGGCGCAGTGGCGTTTGCTTAGCGGCGGCGCGGCGACGGCGCGTACCTTTGCCACTAAGCCGAGTCTGTGAGATGCTGTCAAACCGAACGGACGCCGCGTCGATGTCGCGTTTTGCGTGAGGGTCGCTCTTAGAGCTGCGTTGAGTTTTTACATTGCGCGAGTGCGCCCGTGAGCCTCCATCCAAGGTGCGCCTTATTTCATGATGACTCATATACCCAATTGGATTCACTTTGGTGAAAGTGACGCCTAACGATTAGTCTTTCTGAGGATTTCGATTACGCACATTCATCGATTCGATTATATTCACATGTACTTATATCATTAATTCATTACAGGGGCATCAGTAATATAGTCCTCACACACATCATCAACGATGTCCGTCGACAAGGAGGAACTGGTGCAACGCGCCAAGCTGGCGGAGCAGGCTGAGCGATACGACGACATGGCGGCCGCGATGAAAGAAGTCACCGAAACCGGGGTTGAACTCAGCAATGAAGAAAGAAACCTCCTTTCTGTTGCCTACAAAAATGTCGTAGGTGCCCGACGGTCGTCATGGCGAGTCATATCCTCAATTGAACAGAAAACCGAGGGATCGGAAAGAAAACAACAGATGGCAAAAGAATATAGGGTAAAAGTAGAAAAGGAGCTCAGAGAAATCTGCTATGATGTACTGGTGAGTGAGATATTTTTTTAAATTCTTTTAATTTCAGGATTTTTCATATTTCATGATAGGAATGCGCAATCATAGTCAACTCGTCTTATATTAGGAACTT
This sequence comes from Phoebis sennae, assembly GCA_001586405.1. Taxonomy (NCBI): domain Eukaryota; kingdom Metazoa; phylum Arthropoda; class Insecta; order Lepidoptera; family Pieridae; genus Phoebis; species Phoebis sennae. The sequence continues at coordinate 1,572,732 of LQNK01000185.1, read as the reverse complement.
CGTGTGAATTAAGATTAAATTCGACGTCGGGTCTTGGTTTCCTACGCAAATGACGTCATCGCATTAACTTGTTGCCAATTTAAGGCGTGATGCAACAAAGGTCGCAGTCATGCTGGGTATTTGCATAAGTTAATGATGGTGTATAGAAGTAGGTAGCCATGTGGGCAGGGGCGCGGTGCGGGCTTTCCGCGGCCGGGGCGGGCGGGGTGACGTATTGCGCCGCGTCACTGCGCGCGCTGCTCTCCTATCTTCGTTCGTTGCCCCGTGTCTCAATTGAATTTTTAATTTGGACTTATATGTCAAATTCAATAAAAATTACTACTAAATGTTATTTAACATCGAAAAGAAACTACAAATCAATAAAAAAATATTTGATGCAACTTAACAATAAAATTCACTTTGGTTAGATAATTCTTAAGCTCGCAAATTTGATTTATTAAGTCATAATTTATTACTTTTAATAATTTACTACAAACAATAGAAAATTGTATGGGTATTTAACTATTTAGTTTTGTGTTTAATAAATTTTTAATGTTTTGTTCCAGGGCTTACTTGACAAACACCTTATTCCTAAAGCTAGTAATCCAGAAAGTAAAGTATTCTACCTTAAAATGAAGGGAGATTACTACAGGTACCTCGCAGAAGTGGCCACAGGAGAAACCAGAAATTGTAAGTTTAACAATAGCTAAAAGTTAAAAATTACACACACTACATTAATCAAATATTATATTCATTAAAACTTAACTTCTACATTGGTTTTTAAAATTAAGATGTGAAATTCAGAAATTACTTTAAATTACAGCTGTTGTAGAGGATTCACAGAAAGCATACCAGGATGCTTTCGAAATCAGCAAGGCGAAAATGCAACCCACACATCCAATCAGGCTGGGCCTGGCGTTAAATTTCTCAGTTTTCTACTATGAGATCTTAAATTCGCCAGACAAAGCGTGCCACCTCGCCAAACAGGTCATTATTTGTGTCAGTTATGCATAGGCTCTGTGCTGGCTGGCGCGAGAACAGTGATAGGACTCTGATGGGTAATCTTTCTTATCGATTGTCCGCAGCGGTCGTGGAAGACTCTCAGAAGGCATACCAGGAGGCGTTCGACATTGCTAAGGCCAAAATGCAACCGACCCACCCCATCAGGCTCGGTCTCGCGCTCAACTTTTCCGTATTCTATTACGAGATTATCAACTCTCCTGCGCGAGCTTGCCACTTAGCTAAACAGGTTCTCTATATTGCACAGACATATGGAGTGCGCTACCGCGATTATATAACTTCATCCCACTAACTTACAAGAACCTAAAAACCATATATCATTGCATGAAGTCCGAGTCATCCTTTGTAGACTTTGACTAATATTGTCTTGGCATGGTCCCACAACGCAATTAACTTTCCTAATACTCGATCCAGCCAGCACCGGGTGTTTATTAGTAATTTAATACAATATATGTTTTTTGTTATTGATCTGTTTCGATCGATCATGATGTAACACGCGGTAATGTGGACCGTCCGGTGTGATTGCAGGCCTTCGATGACGCGATCGCGGAACTGGACACATTAAACGAGGACTCGTACAAGGACTCGACCCTCATCATGCAGCTGCTGCGGGACAACCTGACGCTGTGGACGTCGGACACGCAGGGCGACGGCGACGAGCCCGCCGAGGGCGGCGACAACTAATCGCGCCTCCGCCTCATCCCAGCACACGCATTTGTTCTCATCGGTGTTTTATAAGAAAACGAGTAACATTCGAGAACGCCGCGCGGCGCTTGTCGCGAGTCGTCGCTTGTAAAAAAATGTTAAAAAATGTCGTTCGCAGCGGACCTTTGCGATCCGTCTCAAATTAAATGTTATGTGTCATCTTTGACGGTTTTGTATTTCTGTATTTACACTGGATTACAGATATCGAGCTGACCTGATGAATATAAATATTTATAACTTAAGTTATTAAAATTACGGTTTCTTAAGTTAAAAGTGTTTTCCTTTAAAATATAGTGTAATAACAGCCTGGTCGGCCCCCCAAATATAACATTCCTTTCGCCGCATGTCCGCAGTGAAATGGAGATCATGATGATGAATGTTTTAAAATTATGCAATTAGTTATTATATTTAAACATTGTTAAATTACGCCCAATAACCCGATGAAATTTAGATTTTCATAAGTAATAAATCGCAACTGTACATAATGGCTGTATTAAATTAGGGCACAAAAAACTTGTTAGTGTCTATTTATGTGGTTTTTGTGATGTCCTTGACCATTAATGAATTAACCAAAGGAATACTTATTACTGACATTAACCATTTTATTGTGCCCATCACCAATTTAAGCATTCTGAAATTTCAGGCATTTATTAGCAAAATAGATTTTGTGATGGACAAATATTGTAACATTTCTGCTGCATTTTATCAGCCATTAATCTATTATATTTTTCATGTTTTCACCAATAAACTTTTGTATTAAATACAATTTTTAGTTTTAGAAATCGATATTTAAAATAAACAGCCACCTATTTACCCCTAAAAGATTTTTGTCTCATAAAACATTAGTTATTCATAATTCCTTAAAGTAAGTGGGCGGGTGGATCTCGTGACGCAACGAGCAGCAGAAACCAACTACGTTCTGGATAGGTTATATATATATATACCTATTTGCCAGGGCACGTGCATAAAACCATTTCATAATTTATAATTATACCACATTTGATAATGACGTAAATGGATACATGTTCGTACAATCAAAGAATCATAAAATAAAATTTTTACACAAATACAGCCAATTCTTTCTATATTTCTTTATTTATAAATTTACAAGACAAAGCTTATGAAAAAATCGGATAATTCCGAATTGCAGAGTTGCAAATATTATTCCAAAGAAAATCAATATAAACGAGATAATAATTATTTGGAATTGGAATTGTACACATGACGGATATTATGGTAACGAATATATTATATAATGTAACGTAACGTTTACTACCGAGTCATATAGGACGTGGATAGAAAAAATAAATTGAATTTGCTCTTATCATTAGATTGACGAACTCTTTCTGCGACTTGCTTACCATAATTACGGACCGAGAATTGATTCAATTCATAATATAACACTCGTCAATTTAAAATAGCTAAACACTGAAGTAGCAATATTTTTCAAAACCGCATTGCAGACGACTACAACAGTATGCACATAACGTAATTAGTAGTTTGTAATTGGCTACTTGACTCTTTCATTTGGTCGTAAATAATTAATATTAGAAAAAAGCAATTTAAAATTTATCAATTTCCGAACGAGTAAAAACACTAGCCGGCCATGTTGCTATTCCTTTTATTGTAATCGAGCATTTGACAAGCAAAGTCAAGTATACAGGCTGAAATTTAAGCAGAGCTGAATAAATGAGACGTTTCCCTAAATTTTGATGATACATTGCAAAGCTGTTCTTATGAGTACTATCGATTTAGCGAATGGTGAAATAATACGGAATGTCGCTTTTTTGCAAAATCAACTCGTTCGGTTCTTAAGCTTATTAAATAAATTTATCAAAAATTCAATGAAGTAGGTAGTTTTTTTTCGTCAAAATCAGCTTCAAGAAGTTTTTCGGTATTTTATGATAGTTCCATAGCTTTTTTAATCTATATTTTTAAAGGGGTTTTTATCCTCTTGCATACGTCAAACTCCATCATAACTTATAAAGCAATATAATACTAATCTAATAATTATTAACACCTTAAAGAAAATCACTGACTAGGGTATCTTTTACAAAACTACAATTTTTTTTGTTAATTTCGACTTGGGACTCGCTAAAATGGAACAAAGTCCCATAGTTTAGATTTGGCTCTTCAAAAATCCACCTGTATATACCATTTAGGTTTAGATTGTAATCTCAGATTAAATGCCACTTGATTGTCAAAAGTAATCCATAAACCCATGTTTTGCTTACTAAAGTCAGGCGACTTTAGTACTAAACTTTTTGCTTACTAAAGTCAGTTTAGTAAGCAAAACAAGGGACGTATAGAAGACTAGCTGTGCTCTGCGGTTTCACCCGCGTATATAGCCCGTTCCCAAGGGATATCCGGGATTACAAATCCTGTTCAATCCTATGTTATTCTCCTGGTCCTAAGCTATCTCCCCACGAATTTTCTGCCGAATTGGTCCTGCAGATCTTGAGTTATGACAATGACGATATATTAAGACCGATAGCGCTTTTGACGTTCCAAGTTTAATGTTTTAAAAACATTTTTATGACTTTAATTTTTAAATAATCTTACGATTTTAAGTTTTTTTTTGTTAGTTAAAAACGAAATATAATTTTATTAAGGGAAATTAGAACTTATTCTAACCCAAAACTTGGTCTATAACCGTAGATCTCAGAACTACATTGTTGATATTTATAATAACAAATCAAATATATAAAATCCAAAACGCTTTACGGCCGTTTTCAATATTCTATCTATCCCATTGTTTTGCTTACGACCGTTTTCAATATTCTGTCTATCCTTTGTTTTGCTTACTAAATTCAGGCAAATGTATCTATTTGCACTAACTTTGATTTCAATACCCTAACGATGGATACATTTGCTATGACTTTTGTCTATCTATTGTCATATACTTTGACATAACAATCTATCCACAATCATTGATACATTATTGAAAATGGCCGTTAGTAAAGTTAGACAAAACTATCTATTTGCACTTACTTTTATTTCAATATCCTAACGACGGATGCATTTGCTATGACTTTTGTCTATCTATTGTCAATTGTCATATAATCTGACATAACAATCTATCCATAATCATTGATACATTATTGAAAATGGTCGTTAGTGTATCACATTACACATTTACAGTGATCTCTACATAGCTTAGTCTCAGGCCGAAGACCAAAAATTTGAACCCGTTTGCGTCGTAGCCCCAGAAATGTCCCGGAAATGATCAGCCTGGTTTTGGCAACCCTAGTGTACGTTTAATTTCGGTATTTCAATTTTACAAGGAGCATTATTAGTCCAGGCAAATTAGGCCAAAAAGTTTAAAAAGAGAGCTAGTCAGGTACCTTTAAACACAGATTAGATAATAAAAAGCAGATGGTGTTTTTTTAGTGTTTTTTTTTTCTAGGTAAAATAGGCAGAGATTTGACCGCTACCCCACCTGATGGAGTGCGTCGAAGACTCGGGTGACGCCAACTACGCGTACGTACACGTGCCTCTGTGTGCGTCTTATGTTACCAGATATTGATTGAAAAATTAAATAAAACAAACATGTTTTAGTTACGTGTGAATTGGGAATAACTTTTATAATGTTATAAAAACACAAGATGGTATTTTTTTAAGAAAAATTACGAAGCCCTCGTGACACGTTGGTCAAGCTACTAACTAAACAAACGTTGTATTTGCACGCACTTCATCTGCCTTTTATTATCTAATCTGTGCCTTTAAACTTGTTAAAACCTTGACTTTGCCATTCTTAAACTTTTTTCAATACCTACTTACCGTACCGTATTTCCGTGTCTATGGACACTCCAGAGTTCTGCCCTCCATCGCGAAAATGGTTCAAGAAAAATATAAATAAAATGTTTAAACAAGAGAATGAATAGAGTTTAATCCTCTACAATGTTTATAATGACAACGATTAGCATCAAAAAACATAATATTTGCAATAAAATTTATTATATAAATTAACCTTGGAATTTTTGTAGTCGCAGCCACCCTCTAAGGTATGGGCAAAAGTTTAGGGTGACATAAAGGTTTTTACAAATATGTAGCTTACTATCTTTCATTTCGAGGCAAACCTATATTTGCCTTGGCTATATATTTTTATCGCCCTTGAAAGTAATAATAGTTAATACATTCAATAACTTTTTCATATCCAAAAAGATAATCTTATTATAAATAAACGTGATGTCAAGCATTTTAAAAAAAAAACTATATATACATAATGTGAAAAAAAACACGAGGTTACAAAAAAAAAACATAACCGAAACTAATAAAAATAAGAAACTATGATTTTTTTTTAATTTAAAGCAAATACAGTAATACCTTACAATTCAGACTTCATCCATTTCTTTTTTACTAAATCCAAACAAAAACTTTTTTCTTATTCTAGGTAATAAAGTTATACATAAGAGAGGTCGTACAAGGGTTGATAAAAGATATAAGCTACTACAAATTAAACTTATAAAATCTAACCAATCATCAGTCAAAGCTTCTTCTTTTGTACCATTCATTATAGTTTGGGTATAAATTCCATAAACCTTTAAAAGAGATCGTGGAGCACACAAGATAAAATACACAATAATCAAACAAAGAGATAATCTCAAGGCCGGTACAGATTCTTTAAAGTTATTTTGTTTTTTAGAAATTAATTTAAAACCTATAAGAATGCTAATGGTTGTCAAAATTAGCAAGGGTAGAAAAAACGTAAATAATACAAGCATAAAATGCATGTTCAATTTATGACTAGAGTCGACTAAACTGCAGACAATACCGTGATCCATACGATTGGTTGTTGCTAATGTAAATTCGGGTATGCTAAGAGATGCACCAAGAAACCAAACAAAAAATGTTGGCGGCATAATGGGAACTCTAGTATCTACAGGACGATAGTCCAAATTCATTGTACGAGGGGGAGTTGACGTATCACTGCTTGCAACTAAGCTGTGGCGCGAAGATCTCATTTCTTCTTCTTCTTCTACAGTACTGTTGCGTTTGATTTTTTGGGAAGCTTGTTTTTCTTCCAGATTAATCGTTGCTAATGTGTGTAATGCTATAGTTGCCACTAAATATACTGCCGCAGTAGAAGCAAAAATAGTTATACCTCGATATGCTACACAACCACTTCTACCAAACTCCCAAGATCTAGTGTTATGGGCCCATATCTCGGGTCCAACAGCGCTGAGCAGCATGAAGTCTGCCACAGACAGTTGTATGATGAAAGAAAACAAACCTGAAAACAAATACTGTTTTAAACTGGATGTGAATATATTTTATTAATAAAGAAATTTAAACAAGCCTAGCCTACTTAGGATATATGCACTTTTATGAGCTTTGAACATTTTATATAAAATATTATTAAAGATAAAAATCACAATTTGTAAAATACACTTTAGTTACGTATATAAATTGAAGTAAATTAAGATATATGATTGTAGAAAGAGTATTTTTAAAATCATACGAAATTGCACATGTTAACTGGTTCATATTTTCACTACAGATTTACCAAGGTATGATAAATAAGTCAATGTAATTAAAATAAATTCTAGCTCGGTTAAAGTCACAGCATGCAAAATTTACTTCACTGATTATGTTTAATTTAAATAATATAAGTAAAGATCATTATTACCGTTTTTCGCCCATTTTATAAGTGCTGTAATCAAAGCGCAGTTTGCGAGACTTGCAGCGCCGGCGACGCACGCAATAAATATCGCAAGGACGAGAGGCGGGAACAACGGAGCGGCCGCAGGAGTCGCGGGCTCCGACATAGCGTCGGCCGCCGGGGAACGCAGCGGGATCAATGACTTGGCTGCGTCACCCGCGTACTCCGACGTCCCTTAAGTTTTTTTGCCACAAATGAATCACCAATCTTGGAACATGTGCACTGTATAAAAGAACGGTTCAAGATATCGTTAACCGGCTTTATTACTTTGTTTTCGTGCGTGCGAAGTGGCCGTGAGGAACTTCACCACACTGCTCATCGTATCTTGGAATGTGTGCAAAAATATTACTATGGTCTTAGTTGGGTATAGTTATTGGTGACTTAAGTATTCCACTCTCGTATCGCACTACCTGTGCCGTGCTGGAAGCGCACGTTGTACAGTGACTGTCCCGGTGCCCCTTACGGTTCTCAGCATAAATTAACTGTTGGTTAGCCCGTTTGGCGAGAAAGCCTTTTAAGTAATTTCTCTTATTATTTAAAAATGTTACTTATTTCAGCAGCAGAGTTATAAATAAGCCGCTCATCGTAAAGATAGCAACGCTTTTAATATCTATATTCCACGCATCTAAATATAGAGGTACTTCTCTATTTTATAAATGAAAATGAATATGAATTATCGTTAAACCAATTGATAGCCTGTCACTTAGAAAATAGTTATTGACCAGCATAATTATATGCAATATACACAAATCACAAGTTACAACATACCCAGATTCAAATCACTCGCAATCATGTTTGACTAATAAGATAAAGGTGGAAGTCGTAAAAATGATCAATCCTCAAAGTCGTCTTCAAAATCAACTGATTTATTAAATTTACATTTAATAGTATTCCCAAGGACGGGACATACTGGCATCTTTTGTCAAACCCCCTTCAAATTCAAAACCCCTTCGGTAACTACAACATAGTATTATATTATCTGTGCTGCAACTGTCTACACGTTCAAATAAAAGGGGAACAGTCAGAAAAGCAGTAACTTTGCAATTTGCATACCTTTCCTTCATATATAATGCATGGTTGAAAAATGTATCTAATTCTTCAACATAAATCTGTGTCATTCCAAAATGCTCATACAGGATTACGCTCCAAGTGAGCGTTGCTTAAAAAATACAAAATTAAAGAATTTTCGCGTTCTATTAAGGTAATTTTTGATTAAGATAATAAAAAAAACGTTAAATAAAAGCTCAAATAAATAGCATGAATGAGGATAAACATTAAAAACCTATTTATTTCACAAGGGGTAATTCAACACTATTCTGTTTTCTAGCAGTATAATTAATAAACCACGTTTAAAGAGCAGCTTTTTAAGACCGCGTTTTGTACAGCTATAAAACAAAATATTGTTGATAAGCTGTATTTATTATGAAAAAGGTTTTACTTTTGCAAACACGGCCGCTGCTAGTAGGTATCCATTACATAATATAGGGACATGTTGTTTTATAGTAAGGGCATATTTGCGTAGGGTTTTGGTATTGAATTTCAGTACAACGTTTCAATTAAGAAGTAGGTAAGTACAATACGTATTGACGTTTTATTGATTAAACGTTGTTAATTAATTTAAATTCTTTGTAAATAGCTTAATAAATTAGTATTATCGATTACTATTAGTAGGTTCCTTTATTTGGCGAAAATAAAATATAACACATTCTATTTATTATCATAAGTACGTGTTATACAGAGAAAATTCTCAATAGTTGAATACTATTCGATACAATAATTATTCGTATGCGCCGGAAACGATTTGCATGTCTCTTTTTATGCGTACTGCGAAGCTTAATCTGAATTCTAAACAAATACGATCACAGTAATAGAAGAGGAGGGATCCTTCAAGACTCTATTTTAATCCTTATTAAAACTTTAAATGTCTTAACTGAAAGTTATACTTAAATGAACAACCTACACTAATTAAAGAGGAAAACTTAATTTGTTTGTTTGTAATGAATAGGCTCAAAAAATTACTAGACAGATTTTAAAAATTCTTTCACTCTTCGAAAACTACATTTTCCAATAGTGACATAGGCTATATTTTATAGGCTATGTATATAACATTATGATACGGGATCGAAGCCGCGCGCATCAGTTATAAATAAAAAAAAGGAATTTAGAGCGCTGAATTGAACGTGTTTCGATATTGCAAAGTCAGGATTCTTGAAATGCGTAAGAGAAAACTCGTAGGTAACGATTTTGGTAGTCTGCGGGCTAGGCTGTTGTGCTTTTTGGCTCACTGCCACTTGTAAGCGCTGTAGATGGGGTGTTTCCTATATCAGCTGTGTGCCTTCCCTCGTAGCGTTGCAGTAGTAGGATAATGTTTATTACTTTTGGCAATATATACAAAAAAGAGCATTTATTGAGATCATAGGCCTCATAAAACGATTATACGCCGAAGATAAGGCATCTACTGGATAGTTATAAAATAACTTGCTGTGCTATTTATTCACTGATTGTGATACAGGTTTTACTTTTATAATGGTAGTTCTTAGCTTATGTTTGGTAGAAAATAAAACAAATATTAATATTTTAATAATTATATTAGAAAATTGTTATATTTTTGGTTCAATTTCCGACACCCGAATCGAAATAATTGAAAAAATATATATATGAGTATCTGTCTTCTCTTTAATCAATGTTTATGGTAAAAGGATGCGGGTTGTTACTCGTTATTACTAATTAAATAGATAAAAGAAAATTTATTAGAAAGTAATGTACTTATAACTTTACAGAAAAAGAGTTAAATAAATAATAGAAGGTAAAAAATATTTTCAATATTAAATAAATATACGACATCGAGGTATCTTATTAGCCCTTACTTAAAAAAGGGCGTATGATTCACCGGGTGAGGTAGTTGGGTATCAGTAAGATATTATGTAGATAATATATCTCGGTAAGCGTTGCAGACAGCAGTGAGCAGACAGCCGCGGGCGACCGCCCGTTGGATTCGAGTGATGGATGACTCGCTACAATGCTCCTACGGGGACGACTGTAGGCGGTGACATGACAGCCAAAATCTGCACTTTCCTCCAACTTTCTCTCCGAGGTGCGAAAGGTGTACTTTAGGGGCACGCAGTGGTTATTCGGTCTTTCGGTAGCCGACGAGGCAAAAGTGTACGCATTCTAATCTCTATAGCAGCCGGATCGATTCCTTGTCGCACAGTGCATCGTTCGCATTTCTGATATTCAAATCACCTGCATGATATTCCGTTCTTATATAGAAGCGTTAAAAAGTTCTCTGTTAATTTTTAATAAGACTTCGATGTGAAATGTTCCAAGACGATGGCGTTTAAAGTTAAAACAGTGATCGTAGTTTTGTTTTTCACGCTACAAGCCGGTACGCCTGCGCATTTTTCCGTAAGTAAACGCGAGGGCGGGCGGCGCCGCATATATTTAATATATATTTTTACTTTTTATATATTTTAAATCAATTTTATGTTAAAAATTGCTAGTAAAGTATAAAAAATCTTATTAGTCTATTTTGTTCAGTCTCATTACTTATATAATATAATGATTACTACTGATAAATATTTACGAATAAATATGAAATTTATCCCGTCACAAATAATGTTTCTAGTATAAGTATAGTAACTTAGGCACATAGGAACAGTAATTTGGCATCAGACCACGCCAATTGCAGACGTATCTATAACAATCTGTAATAGCAGGAGGACTGTGCCAAATATCCCATCTTTTATATGAAGAGCGTTTCCATTTCTCAATATAAAAAAATACCTAAATATTTATTATGTCGCCAATGACTGGATATAATATAAAATACAATAGGATTTTGTTGTTGCTGTGAAATATTTTAAGATTTAACAAAAATACGACCATTTAATGGTTTTGAAAAACTATAAATTATTTAATTTACATATTATTCATAATATTAAATGTATATTAAATTCATGAGAGAAAAATAGTTCATTAAAATGTGTTTAAAAATATCAAACACGGTTCGTAGCTTTTCGTAGCCTTGATTCACCATACTTGACCGTTTGTATCACGACAAGTGTCATTGATTGTCTTGTTTTATTTTCTATCGATATTTATGAACTTTAAACTTCCCGCGAAAAGGACCTAGATGATTAATTTTATTAAAAATTTTAATTATTTTATTACGTAACAGTACTTGTTTCAGAACATGTACAGTGAATTCATATTATACAATACTCTATATGGGATATTAATATGTTCTGGAAGTAAATATTCTGTAATAACATTTTTAACAAAATGAAAAGTATAATAACTTGTGAAAATAAGCGATGATTTAAAGAGGTGAAGAGGCCGCCTCACTTATAGTTTAGATTATTATATATTTTTTTAGATTAATATATTTTGCTAAAATTACTTAGTTCTCAACAAGTTTGTTACCCTCTCCAATTACGAGAAAATTCTGTGATGATTAAATCACCCGCTTTTTATAACGATTTTTATAATGTTACTGTATACTGTGGCGTAAATGTTAAATAAATTATCCTGAAGAAAATGCACTTTCTCAGGTGTTAAAACATGTGTCACTTTGTCACTCACAAGAATAACGGTTCCTATCCTGATGAGATGTCAAGGCAGTTGTTTGAAAAACAATAAGTATATAACAAAACCGTTTGCATACGATTTAAGTTCAGAATTTATAATAAGTCACCGAATTTTACACTATGGGAAAGTACTTATTTTCTTAATATGTGGAATTTGTTAATGTCAAATAATAATCCATTGTGGCATATCATTTAACTCGATTTTATACATATTTGCGATTTCTTTGATATTTATTTTTCTAATAAATGGTTTTGAAATTTCTGATATTATGTCTTCGAATATTCATAAAACATAGTAAATATTTAATAAACATTAAGTAAATGTTACTATATCATTAGACGATATTTATATGAGTGAGTTGGAAGCTACCAATATTTCTTAAAATGAAAATAATATTTAAATAATTTGTTTCAAATCAGCTATGAAAAACTTACAAGGCTAAACATATTGCGTATTATAAAGTTATTCGATTAACCGGATCGGATCATTCCAATTCAATCGATCATCATTATGTATTAGATAATAAAGCAAAAACAATTGACCATCTCTACAATTATGCTCATTTTTAAGTAGTTGATAGAATTCCGAGCCCTGTGACATAATTTTATGACTGATAATACGGTACTATTATAGATTCAAAATTACTTTCACCTCAATTCGCGTAACCATTGAGACCGATAATTTTATTTTGGCAATTACATTACATAAGACGATGCGGCATTATGGTTCCAGTGTGCTGGATCACGTAGACAGTTACACAAGAGTTAACGGCACGTACTTAGAGTTTTCAATCGAAGTGCGATGATTCACAATGCCCCGTTTTATTTTAACTGGGCGACGCGGCGACGAGACGCGATGCTCGGATGTGATGACTGATGGAGTCACTTTCATCCGCAATGTTAACGTAATAGTCGAATTTCCAAAATTTTTACGATTAATTATTTGCAAATCTTTAGGCGGACTCTTTTGATTTGGTGGCATGCTTTTATCTTGCTTCGACTTGTAATAGAAAATCTAATAGAATTACTTTCCCTTTTAGTTTGCTTACAAGCGCTAATTTATCAATGCCCTGCTCACTCACGTGGTGACAATTTCGGTTTCACTAACCTCTATTTCAATTTTAAATGTACTACTTAGTTAAAACATGGTAATGTTTACGTTTTGCGCAGATGTATTGTCTTTTCTTTCTTAATGTATATTTTTAAATGCAATTAGTTTGTGATAATGCTACCATACAATTTTTCATGTAAGTATAATTTTCTTTTTTTTTTGATTAGATATTCAAAGGATTTTCTCAATAAAGCGTGGAAAAATAAACTTATTATTAGAATATTTTAATGTAACGCATAACGAAGCTTTTAGCTAAACGCCTTACTAAATATACACAGACCAAAAATTAATGTTATCCTCTGTCCTCTATCCTATGATAGAGCATTGTTGCTCTATATTTAGAGTGTCAACGAATAACAGCTAATAGAGACAATTAGCCGTTTTGTTAATTGACGAAAACACATAGATAAGCATGTGTAAATATTCGCTGTTCTCGTATTCAATTTAAAAAGTCTGTTAGCCATGCACTCGACACGAGTAAACACATGTTGAATTTATCATTACTATTGACCTTGTTCATTTTTCTCAACTTCCACACACGACAAAAGCGTGATCTTGATACCCACATTGATATTATTGAAAAAGAAAGCACTAATGCATTGTATGAGTAATCCTATAGCGGATAAATTATAATAATATGCCGAGTGTCGTGTTATTCTAAGTAAGCATGTACTTATTAAAAAGTAGTTAGGAAAGTGTGTCGTATAAGACACGTGACATACTTTACTAACATAGGATTTTGATTTCATCTTACTTTTCAATTACTAGAAATGATGATTGTGAATTGTAAACAGATACTAAATGCTATACTGATGGGAACGCTCTGTTTACTTCCATAACAATAAAAAAGCTTGGAGTAATAATTTTTGTATGTAATTGGGTCGTCCGGCTTACCGCTTGTGACTCTTTGTTATGTGATGCTCGTGTCATTAATATAATTTTGAATGAATCATGAGGACACCCCTTTGTATTAGTAACATATACGTTTTCATTATATTTTATAGTATTATATAATTTAGACAAAAGTAATCTTGCAGAGTTTTATTTATGGATAGTTTTAAGAGTCTGACAACATTTGGTATTTTTTATTTAAAATAATTTTATTCTCCATCTGGTGATGTACAGTAGGCTGACCATATGATATGAAATATTGTAACAAAACTTGATCAATGATTTGGATGTTGGATATAAACTTTTATTGTTCTTAAGTGAACTTATTGACGTATATGAAAATCAAATTGTTATGTTTAAAATCTTGACTGAAATAAAATATTTTATTATAGAACATATTGCCTTTTCCTACGTGGTTATTCAAGAACCAAGAGCCTATCGGAGGTCATACAGACAGCGAAGATGTGCAAGTTGTGTATCTGCCAAAGCCGATGCCACGAGAAGCGTTGTCTTCGGACTCTACAAGCGATGAAATTCCATTTCCTTACAGCTTCAAAGCATTTGGAAGGTTTGAAAATTAATTTTATATCATTGTATATTTTTGCATTAGTGAACCGGAGTAGAAAGCATAAGTTCTGAAAAAAATCAGATATTCATTCGATCGACACGTAAATTCGTTGGAAATTATTTACTGGTAAAACCTTTCTCAAGTACTAGAACAAGTTTGACAACCTCTGTTAATATTGAAACCAACCAAAATAATGAAGACTAAACAGTTTTGCCTTGTCTCGACTCAAAAATCCATAATGATATGATGATACGCTCATACGATGGATATGACCTAAACTACAAATTATTCTTTGTTGCATTTCTCAGATATTATAAAAAGAGCGATAATGTGTTTAAGAATAACGGTGGATTATTAAAAACCCGTTGCATTATTTGCAAAACTGTTACTTTAATGCACTATAATTAATGTCAAGAAAAATTATAATTAGATACATGAGGAATTAAATGAGAAATATTTTATTTCTACAGTTATTGCGTTAATAAAAAGGAAATGCAGTTTGCTTATAAATCCATCACATGAAAACGGTTGAATCGGTTTTACTGTAAATGATTGTTCACATTGGATTACCTGAAAAGAGCATTCGCGTTTGAGATATTTGTATAAATTGGTCATATTATATAAATATATTATATATTTTAATAGAAATAGCGCTGTCAGATAATAGGATAAAAGTGTAAGTTAGGTTGATTTATAAAATTTAAAAATATAACAATTAGGTAACAAATGATTTAAAGTAATTATAAGCATACGTATGACAGATGTTGTCCATCTCAGGATTGATATAGTACTTAAGAGTTCTTATAATTTTATAAGGTACACGGATACATTAAGATTAAACATTATAGTTTATATACTATAATGAATTGGTGAATAGCGTGTACACTCTACGACTTAATTAATTTAGGATGAACAGAATATAGTTATTTAGAAATACTACTCAACAAAAGCTTAAAACTAATTCTGATAGGTTAAGAAGTGTTTTGCTTAACATTTTCATCACGCAATCGCCAAGGATCTCCCAGAGTAGCGGGACACTCATTAGTTATGTAATGATCTTCGATCTACTCTATTAGGCACTCCATGTCTGCTATAAGACTATTGTAAATTATGAAAAACTTATTTATCGGGGTCATAGGGACAGGGTCATCAAGGGCACTATGACGCCTGACAACTAACTTGTTTTTACATAAGTCCAATCGAACCCGACTCTTAATGTTGATAAACTTGCTCACTTATTAGTATCAGTTGATAGTAAGAACGGTAAGATTTAAAAAAATATGTGTAACCTAGACTTCATCGAAATATACTTATACACAAAACAAATGTAGCCTTCGTTATATTTTATGTTTATTTTTTAATCCTAACTATAGTACGTATTGGGCCAACATTTTCCAGAAACTTCGATCTTCAATTAGTTCCAAACCGCCGGCTGGTGTCGCCGCAGTTCCGCGTGTGGTCGGAGCGCGGCGAGGAGGAGCCGCTGTCGGACGTCGACGCAAACTGTCATTTCCTGCATTCCGGTCCTGGCACGGTTGCGGCCTTCTCTGCCTGCAAGGACCATGCGTTTGTAAGACATTCCATTTTATAGGAATACAACATCCTTTTTATTTTTACGATATCGTACTCTGAATAAATATGAATTAATACATTTTTTTATAAAATCATATTCCAAATTTTTAAATAAATATGCATGCTATACAAATTTTCACATAAGTGGATTAAAACAGATAAATATTCAAGCATAAAATTTGGTTTATTTTTATACCAATGCTCTACAAATGAATCAATTATTTATATAAAATTGTGCGACAGTATTATCGAGTTGTGATTTGCTTGCATTTATATTGTTACTGAACATGTGACAGTTTAACGATCAACAATTTCATAGTTAGGTACAGCATATGAGACATTTTAAGTACATATTCCTAAATTAAACATTTATCATTGTAGGTCCATACTAATCTCACTAATTTCCTCTAGCACGGCCTAATCGTGACAGACAATTCGACCTACGAAGTGCGTCCACTAACAAGAGGCGCGGGGCGCTCAGAAGGCGCTCGGCAAGGCCGCACCGCGCACATCATCCGCCGCGCGGCGCCACCGCCGCTCACGCACGACGACGCCAGACCGCTGCGACACAGGCCGCGGCGACCACGTGTCTACCCCGCCAAACCCGCCCCCTCGTCCTACACTATTGAGATCGCCCTGTTCCTCGACCAGTCCGCTTATAAAATCTTTCACCCGTACCTCAACTACAATGAGGTCGATCTCCGGGATATGCTACTGGCCTACATTAATGGCGTAAGTGGCATTATTATATTTTAACTAAATTGTTTTTACAGGTATAACATTAAATTTTCAAATAAAAAGTATAGTCACACAGCAACTCATACACATGAAAGAGTAAGAAAAATTATATGAATTAAATCCTTAAAGAAAACTTAACTGTTTTTCTTTTCTATAACTTACTAAAAACCTTGATTGTTCATTTCAGGTTCAAGCCCTATACCACCACCCGTCGCTGGGCACACGCATCCAGCTCTCCTTGGTGCGGCTCACGCTGCTGCGCTCCCAGCCCAGCGCGCTGCCAGCCCATGCGGAGCGGGGTCGGCTGCTCGATTCCTTCTGCGCGTACCAACGGTCGCTCAACGTAGAAGATGATGATGATCCACAGCATTGGGATATGGCTTTGTTACTCTCGGGGTGAGACATTTTAAGAACAAGAACTTGATGCATAATTTTATATGTGAACTATTTAGCCCGTTCAAATTCATTTTTCGATTCAAACAATAATAGTTGATGCTCTATAAATCGATAAAAAATATTCATTGCGATATAATAATTTTTAACATTTGCTGTTTGTGTTGATCAACATTTATTTAATCACGCATGTCCTATGGATACAATTTAACCATTGAAATATGATTCAATAATTATATTAGTAAATTGGTTAAAAAATGTATCATAGTCCTACTTGTATCGCAGAGTCTCCAGTCCATATTTTTGTAAATAATATTTATTCGCATCTAAATCCAATAACTACAATGTACATAAAGATAAAAATGTTGATTGTGTGCGAACCCAACTTTTCTTGTTATAATAATTTAAAAATGTATCAATTTCAGCCTTGACTTCTATTCAGAGGAAGGCGGTCGCCGCAACGGTGTGACGATGGGCTTAGCGCCCGTGGGGGGAGTGTGCTTGCCCGCGCACTCCTGCGTGGTCTCCGAGTTCGGCACCACCGACACCCTGGGCAGGCCGTACCCGTCCGCCGGCTTCACTTCTGTCTACATTCTCGCTCATGAAATCGGACACAAGTCTGTTATTAGTTAACTCTACTTTACATGTGTTTTTGTCGAAATATGTGATAAAACATTTAATACCTGTATACCTATATAATATTGCATTAGTGAGTGACATTTATCCCAAGTATGTCCTAAAAAGTAATGCATGAGGATTGAGGACAATGACTGTAGTATGATGAGTATGTTTTCCTGAGAGGTTCTGGACCATGTACGGAGCGGAGGAGGGGACATTTGTTTGATCACTCTTATGTTTTGTTAATCGTAGTTTTAATTGTAATTTAGTACCATGATCCTCTCATTCAAAAAGTTTTTTTTTATATGAAAATATACTAGTTATCTTATTTATGGTTAATAAACATTTCAGCCTCGGCATGCACCACGATGGTTCAGGCAACTCGTGTGCTCGAGAGGGGTTCATTATGTCGCCGTCTCGTGGCACCAACGGGGAAGCCACTTGGTCACATTGCAGCGCACGTGTCGTCGCGGACTTGAAGTAAGTTATATACAATTGTATTACGCCCTACGCTTATACTATGCGAAGTAAGATATTTCACAATGTGTTCCAAATGACGAGTCTTTAATTCATAGACATAAACTTCCACTCAAGTATTATCTCTGGCAATACCATCTTTACCACCAGGGCCCACCATCCTCAGAGGGCCAACAACTTCTTTATTAATTGAACTCATAGTTTGTGAATTCTGGTGTTACTCAAGTTTTTGTTCAAGTGGGGAAAATAGAAAGAAAAGATGTGTCATTCCGTCCTCATTAGTCATTAGTAATAACCACAGGTAATGAGAACAGATACTTAACGTATGAATAGCTTTAGCGCCCAAAATATGTTTTATTAGTATTTTGAGAATCGAAAAAAAATAAAAAGATGTACATATAATCTCCGTATTTTTATAGATGGGCAACTTGTCTATTTGATGGTGATGATGACTTAGATACACCAAACGAACTTCAACATGGCAAATTCGGTGGATATCCTGGCGTTACTTGGGGTGCAAAGAAGCAATGTGAGGTATGATCAAGTTTTAGTGCCACTAAATTGTAGGGTGTGTAGTTTTTTTGCCAATTGACATTGCTATAATTTTAGCATCTGAAATATGATAAGGCATGCTGAAACTAATAGGAAAATTTACTAAACTTTATAGACCAAAATATTTCTTCCGAACAAAAATCACCTAAATACGTTTTCACTGTAAAAAAATCTAAATTAGTATCAGGATCTATAGATCAAAAGGCGTATATTTTTAATATTTTATAAACCAAATGTATAGTTGAAAGAGAACAAATACATCTGTGGAAACCGCATTTGAACCGGATCAGTGATTTTCATGTCAGGCGTGCACAAAGACACATACAGACAGACATAAAAAAAACATATTTTTTGGGTTGCATGTCGATGTTACACCCCCCCGCTAATTATTTTTTTTAATATATCTAATGTACAGAATGTACATAATTTTCTTTTATACAGTTTTATTACATGTATAGATAACAATATTTTCTGGTTAATTTCAAGGTGCTGTTACGTGACAAAGACGCATCGGCCGTGGACGGCGGCAGCAGCCTGTGCGCGCAGCTGACCTGCCGGACGCCACACCGAGCTGGCTTCTATTACTCTGGCCCGGCGCTACCTGGCACTTCCTGTGGGACTGGAAAGGTAATACAACTTCTGAGGGAGGTTCTCAATACGATCGTATTTTTTATGTATGTTACCGCATATCTCCGGCATTTATCGACCGATTTTCTTATTGCATTCGAAATAGTTTAGTGGTTTAAAGTACCTGCATGCACTATTTTCATTCTTTATACGCATTATTTTCTTCATTTACTTACTCAGAAGCAGATAGATTATCATATTAAGAACATAGAATTATTTAAGACCATTTACTATATAAATAGTAGTTTATATCACTTAAAACATATGTTATAATCTTTTTAGTGGTGTGACGGTGGCGCGTGTCTAACAACGGATCCTTCATACAAGCCAAGCACAGCCCCAACGAATGAAGGCACCACCTGGAGTGCGTGGAGTTCAGGCGAGTGCCGGTCGGGGTGCACGCAGCGCGGCCGCGGAGCGCTGGAGAAGCGCCGCAGCTGCCCCGCCACCGCCACGTGCGAAGGCGCGTCTTATGACGTGGCACTTTGTGATGACACCAAGGTAGCTCTATAATATAAATGAGCACAGTCTCAATGATATGTAGAGTGCAAGGTGCAGGCGAGTGCCGGTCGGGGTGCACGCAGCGCGGCCGCGGAGCGCTGGAGAAGCGCCGCAGCTGCCCCGCCACCGCCACGTGCGAAGGCGTGTCCTATGACGTGGCGCTTTGTGATGACACCAAGGTAGCTCTATAATATAAATGAGCACAGTCTCAATGATATGTAGAGTGCAAGGTGCAGGCGAGTGCCGGTCGGGGTGCATGATAGATTTTCGCATTTTACAAACAAATTATAATTGTAATTATAAATGGTTTTTTTTTCATGTCAAAGCAGGCAAGCCGAGCATACGGTTCACCATTTCAATGACCGGCCGCAGCCCATGAACATCTACAACATCAAAAGCGGGTTAAAGGAAGGGAGAGTAGAACAGGATGGGAGAGGAATGGGATGGGAATACAGGCCTCCGAGCACCCGCTCATCGCACAATGCAAACCTACCTTACGCCGATCTTCTAGGAGGGGTGGTATTTCTCTACTTGGCGTTCGCTTGGCCGAAGCTCGCAATGCTCGGCTCCCACTCTTTTATTGCTGAAGATGTTATGCAGCAGAATAAGCCCCTGTTAGACGACACACGTTTTCTAGCCGTCAGTATACACGAGTGTATTTATAAAGATTTCATGCCTGTTTGAAAGAGACATGACAAATTGTTACAGGTTTGCGGTAAGAAAACGAGAGTGAGCGCAAGTGACTTAGCTGCAAGGAAATGTGCTGAGTATGCCGGGATGTTGCCCGAGCTAGACCCTCGCGGCGGAGGCCTGCAAGCACCTCACGATCCCAGTAAGATTACAATTTTAGTTTTTCCAAATCTCGAATTAAAATTAGAAAAAGAAATTGTGTAATCTAATTGAGTGATTTGGGTGAACTGACTTTTTGGGATATTTCACATAGATAATTTAATTTTTAATTTATAAATAATTTTCAAGATACTTTACTATTTATTGAGATATATAGGCGTTTTTGAATAGTGAAAAAAACACTATTTAATCTGGCGGCGTTATGTAGGATAAATTACATCTAATGTAAGATTTTCCGGTACGCTTAGTACAAAACAAGGAAATTAATACACGCTTGTTACATACCTATTCTTTGATAAGAATATGTTTATATATAGCAACATACAAGATGCATTGTAAATAGACAAAGTAATTCCAAATTAAAGAATATCTATTGTAGATCCATTGGGCAATGCATTATTCTCTATCATTGTAGAATAGCTCTTGGTAAAGTTTTCAGAATGTAGAGATATGTAGACCTGGATTAAAACTCTTCGGTTATTACTGCGGCATCTTCTGAACCTTAGCTTGAGTCATTTTAGTCAATTTGAACTGAATAAAGTCAAAATCCAGAACTGTTTTCTTAGAAAAAGCGGAGATAAAAATAGCAATAAGTATTTTGAATTCCTTTATTCTCACTGGTTCTATATATTTTTGTATCTCACTTTCTACCATCCTAGCCCTTCATACTTATTTTCCTTACATTTACTTATTTCAAGTACCAGTATACCATAAGTTTGGCGGTTATAGAGTCAAAATAAGTAATCTGAAAAACTAAAGCTGAAACTGAACCTATTTAATATGAAAATTATATGTCTTAGATCTATATGTTATTAACCATAATTTCAAATATGCGTATCGTAGCTTCTAGTTTTATATAGACATGTTAACTAATTGCAATCATGTAAAATCATTATATGGTGGAAGCAGTGGTACCACCAAAATTGATGATAGCACTAGTTCAAAAATTTAAAAATAGAATGTTTAAATTGTTATTCGTTATGTAGCCCGTATGTGGATGGGCTGCGCAATATTCTGTCGACGAGCAGCAGGCGGTGGTTTCTACGCGCCGAGGGTGGAGCTGAACGACGCCGGCCTGGACCCGTACTTCCCCGACGGCACCTGGTGTCATTACGACGGCTCCACTAACTACTATTGTCTTCAGCATCATTGCCTGCCTGAGGTGAGTGCTGTTAAACATGTTGCTGATAACCTTAAACAATTTCGTAGATTAAATAATTTACCTTTATACAGCAGATATTTTTGGGATCTCAGATCGTAATCCTGTAGGTCGAAAATATAATGCGGAATCTAAGATAATTTTAAAGAAGAGAAATACTTTATTTTCATAAAAATAGGCACCTAAAAGTCAACATAATATTATCCTTTCGGTATATATTTTTACATTACGCGTTTCCTTTATACAATTGAGCGCTTGAGTCCTCACACTAGGATACCCTGTGTTGTGGGTAACCAGTTTCTTCCTAAGTAAGAAAATTAAATATAACAACTTTTTATTAGGCTTAACAATTGTAATTCACACATGAAAAGGATGCTTCATCAAATTTTTAATGCATAATTATGGTATTCACTTCGCATCACATCACCATAACGGAGTGCTCATTAGGATACGTTTTATTATTTTCATACCTTAACCATACAAAAAAGATTAACATAATTGTATACCAAATATAATTAGCTTCTATTCGCCCACATTAAAATACATCCCGTGTTTCATGTGTATGTGATAAGCCCCTAATCTATGCCAGATTTTAAATTACCACGTTAAACTAACAGTTCAGTATGATAATAGAATCCACAAAAGGCCTTGCTTAGAAAATTTGTATTGTTTTGTTTAGCCATAAAAGATAAATAGCTCGGCGGGCGCTCTAATCCTATTGTTTTTCAACATTAACGTCATCTCACGCGCTCTGTTCAATCAAATGGACCATAAAACTGCCTTTACGATAACAGCCAACTCATGCAACAGCGTCACTTGACTGCTTAGGAACTACTTTTAGCTTATTTTAAACATGATAACATCTTTGAGATAACATGCTTCTACTTGAGTTTCATAATTAGTCACAGTAAGAATGCTATTCTATAGGTAAAGTTTTCCCTCTTTAAGTATATGTATGTTTATTGGGTAGTATTAAGTTAATACATATTTTTGTTGCTGTACCTATTAAGTTTTATCAGTACATATTTCAAGCATGCGTGGATAAATGATTAACATGTTTTTAACTGCTGCAATTCGCTTTTGTAATTTGTTCATGTTACTGTACAATGAAATGTTTATATTGATGCTTGTAACTATATTAAAAATAAATTAACAATTAATGATTAGTGTTGATTTCAATTATTTAAACGGATATTACCGACGTGTGAAAACCTATCAAAACATAATTTAAAAAAGTTCACAATATCATTTCTGAACTGCAACCAAAAATGTCATTACTCTATACTGAAATATATTTTATCACTTCACAAATTTAATATAACAAAGCTAATGATCGTCAATGTGTTTAGGTAAGAGCAATATTTTATATTATACGTTATGCTTTATGACCTGTCTTTGGGAATGTGCGTCACTCATGATTTACCAATATACTTAAGGTAAACTAAGTTGTTCTCTAATTGTTCACTAATTTGTCAACATTAATCAAGCCGTTTGAACTACTGGACTTTGATATATTATTCTCGTCATTTGACGCGTTTAGTGCTTTTTGATCATGCGCTTAATAAACATTTGTGCGCAAATATTTTGTTACAAGTGTCATGATTATAACGATGAGCTATTTTTTATTGCACAGGATGTTTTAAAAGTAGTATAATATGTTATTTACAAACATTACCGTCGCAGTCTAATTCAAGATTACAACTTAAGATTAGCACCACATACTCTATAATATTATGTTATGTATTCGTATAAAGTTGCGGATGTAAACAAGAGCACATGAGATTTATTGCAGTCTGTGGCTGGCGTCAAGGCGAAGGTGTTCAAGTTGTCGTATGTGGAAATAATTATTATCTACTTAGGTCAACAGATGTCGGAAGTTTAAAGCGGAACATGAAATTATAATTTTTTTCACATTATCTGAAATAACACATTATTTAAGGGTCACGATATGGTATTTCCAGTAGCCAATATCAATATCTTATTTTTCTAGTAGTAGTAATCTTAATTTCCATTCAAAATTATGCTTAATTTAAAACGCCAAACGTTTTTGTATTCCGCCAAGCATATGCATCGGTCTGAATTAAAAATCACGATTAAAATATATTTTTTTTCTTCTTGGATCTCCTAAAAATATGTAATTATATATGGTAAAGTTTAAATAAAAAACTCTAGTCCGCTATACTATAATATGAAATATCTTTAAGTAGACGCCTCTTATAAATATCTAATTTAGAAACGAGTCTGCGGCAGTTTCAATGGTAATAAGGTTGAAAAATTATTTTTTTTCTATATAATATTGTTTCTGTCCATAGAATTTCAAGATGACTGCGCAATATCATATTTGGGAGTTACCAAGTGAAGACGTGGGCGGACCTTTCAACGCGAGAGCCCGGGCCGCGCCAGATGATGATGATGCCCTGGCTGCCTTGCGATCTTACCTGTCTTTAGATGACAAAGGAACTCCCTACGCTCGTGCAGCAATTCCACCACAGATGCCAGAAGAGCCAGAAGGCAATTGGGAGGTTGTGGACTACGTAGATATAGCCACGAGAAATGATTCGGTAGTAACTGCGAATTAAGATGTATGTGGTCCCATTTAATAATTATTTGTTATAAATTATGAAAGAAATGGTAAGTTCTTATTTTTCTGTAACTGTAGCGTCTACAATGATGACGAATTTAGTATAATATAATTTAAATAAGCTGTTCATTTTAAATGAACGATGCATTTAAACGTATTATTTTATAACTTAATTTTATGCTTACCAACACGATGCTAGTCATTATAATTATAAAATTAGTTTGTAAACACGTATTTTTTATATTCTTATTTCTGATAAAATGTTTCAAAATAAATTATACAATACTTATTAACATTTCTTTTATTTATCCACCCACAGCATCCGTTTTTTACTTTTACATAGAGTTAACGCATAAAGATCAGTAGATACGATTGTGTACCTACGTTTGGGGATTGGTAATTCCCGAGTGCAATACGACGATTTCATGGTCAAGTTCGGCGCAGGTAATTTCTCGCTATGATAATCAAATTGTGTTAAAGCTACAAAAATATTCACATTTCGTAGAACGCATGCCAGTGTTCCTCGAAAGGTTTTCAATTTGTCCCCGCTAGCACGAGGCTTACGCTTGAACCGAATTTGTGATTTTTTTTTAAATACTTACCTACTTCATGCTTTTTTTAATAAGAGTCGCAGCTAAGGAAAATTGAGACCCCTGCTCTATACAAATAATTTTTTATGCAATTGACACGACACAATTGTAAATTACCAAAAATATTTCTAAGACATGACATAGACATTCTAAGTTGTTAAGCTAAATGTCCCGATTTAGCCGTTTAACTTGTCGTACGTGCATCACGCGGACAGTGATTGACGCCCATCAAATAGCGCGGACGTGACGATCGGGTTAACTTTAACATGCTAAACGCTTTAGCAGTTTAATTTATGTGTCTCATATACAATTTTTCTCGCTTCTCAAAAAGCTATACTTAGTTTTATTCTTGACGTAAGACATGCAAATTTATACAATGGTTTCCAGTCTTTTCATGTTGACGACTGCTACGTGTTTAGTATATTGTTGATAATGTTCATTCTTTCATCATCATTTATATACATGTATCTATGGTGTTGTCTGTCTCCAATCTATTATAACAATTGGCACCTAGATAACTGTTTATTCCGTGCACCATGTTTGATATGACAGTTAAAAACATTAAAAAAACTTGTACTGAGAAATTCAAAAAACCTTAAATTAAGTTTACCTTATTGAAAATGAAGTTTGGCTAGGTACCTAAATATATTTGAATTTGACTGGGCAGGGCTTCGATTAAAGATTGTCAATTCGAATCTTGGCGAATAAAAGTTTATATTGGTAATGTTTTTATAGAATTGCTTGTCATGAATTGAAACGAAGAATTCATTTAAATTTACAAACTGAAGTTATATTGTGACGTATAAAGTTAACATTGTATTCGAAACACTTCTGCTCTTTGTATGGTTTTCAAACGATTTAGTTACACTATTGTCCCTTTATTGTGACAAAGAGCTCGCGACATTTAATATTAATTTGCATACGAAGAATAATTTTTCATATGAGTAGCTTATTTACACCTACTTTTTACTAAGATTTACTCTGAATGTTAAATACTAGCTAGTATCTAACATATAGAGTTACAAATCTTAGTTAGCAGAAGAGTATTTAAGTTATCCCAACTTGGCGATTGCCCTGTTCGCCACCACCAAAGGCCGCCATTGCCGAGTTTTACTCTAGTGCTATACAGCCACAGATGGCGTTGGCGACGATTCAGGATTTCAATATTACTTTTGTTCTTATTTATTAAAGTGGAAATATTAAATGTAAATGTACTATATTTAAGGATTTTTATTTAAACAACAATTACATATTTTATAATTATAATAATTTTACTAACTTAAAATTAGTATAATTATTGTATACATCAGCATAGTGATAGGACATTATTTTAATTGTGTTAAAATGTTTTAAAATACGTGTCTTAAAGACCCACTGATAGATCATAAAAGTAAATGGAACAGGCAGGACACATGAATTTACACACTTATTGTGTGTAAATTCATACTGTCCTTGTAAGTGTAACGCCACTGTTCGCGTTCATTAGTATTAAAACGTCGTAGTCAAATAAAAATTATGTTTTGTAAGCGCTCGTTTGTTTAATATTGGCTATTATGTTTCAAAAGAAATAAATCACTCCCATCCGCAATAGAACAGCCAAATATTCTATTCAAATAACATTTTGTGCTGTCAACTTGAATTTGTATGTTAAATAAGTATTCAAGATGTATAAACCCACGCATGACTATACTATTTATTTCATTAGGACGGTGATATAAATTATTAATCGTGATTTTTCGTGATGAAAGTAACATGGGCAAATTATTAGCAGCGACATCAATGGATAAATATAATGTGTCCGTATTTTTATAGACTCCAAAGGTCAACGAAACTGAAGAATAAAAACTATTTTTATTTAAAAAAACTTATGAATATATTATAAGTTTAAGTATCGTTATTTATTTTTTTTAAATAATCCTTAATACATTTTAACCATAATCGTGTGTCGTATACACATTAAGATATTTAGTAAATTAATTATTACGTAATTGTTATGACAATGTTTAAGATCTTTGTATATGTATAACGTAATATTATCCAAGTACTGGAATATGTTGTATTTCTATATTACAGTATGTTTTGAATTACCCACCGAAGCATTTGCCAAGATACGTTACGTTTGTAGAGTTTCAATAATTTTTATTTTGCAATGATTTTTATATTCCACGTGCGTATCTCTATAAACTTTATAAAGAACAAGTGACTACTTTATAATGGAGATCCATAATCGTGCTTAGAATATTAAGTATATTAAAGTATGTATATAAATAATGTCCTGGACAATTTTTCTTCGATATTATAGCAGTAATAAATATATATTTTACATGTGTGGTGACGGGTTAGAATACGTGTGTCGCCACCCCGTTTTTACGATAGGGTCAAACTCGCACCGGTGAAATTACCACGCTCCCCAACAAAAGATCGGCGTGAAGCAGTATTGCACTGTGTTTAGTACAGTGAGCCCGGGGGCATGTATTCCCAACCGAATGGGTTCTCCCATCCTATTCTACTTCTTTCCCAATTTTCCATCATTAAGCCTCTCCTTTCTTGTTAGAGTGTTAAGTAGGTAAATACATTTGATATATAGTTATATCTAACAAAAATAAACTGGTAAACATGTGCGGTGATGTATTCTGTAGGAAGTAGGTAGATCACAATAAAGGACAATAAGATTAACCCTTTAAAACTATTTTGACTACTTTTTACATAATCTTTAACAGTGTTTCCTAAACATTGTCCTGCCATGGCCCGACAATTCACTGCCCCTTCATGACTGACTTCATACTTTTAAACCCAAGGCATTAGGACAAATAATACACGTCTATTAGTAGTAAAAAGATTTTATTGTAATGATAATATACTTTGGTTACTAACTAAATGTAGGGACAAAATGTTAAACTGTTGCATAATTAGTACTCAAAAATGTACGATACGTCAACCGATAGATGGTAATACATATACCTATATATCTTTAAAACAAGACGGGAGTGTTGCGAACCTACTGGAAAATGCTGCTCTATAATATACATACACAATACGACATTCAACATCAAATCAACTGTCAAGGATGGTACAGTATATTTTGACTTTAGAGAAAGTACTTATGAAGCCCTGGGGATGTAGAAAATATAATACTAATTACTTATATTAATAAAATGAAAACTTAAAATTTGTAATTTCAAAATTACCTTGTATGTTCATATGAACTATAAAAGCAGCAAAGCAATAATATGAAAGTTGAAGTGGCTTTGTAAGGTGTAAAATTTTATGTTTATGAACCAAGGAGAGGAGAAAATTATGACAAGAAATAGGTAGAACGTGCTAGTACATAATGCATATTTTCCTTTATATCTATAAGCTATATTTAAATAATTTAAATATTACTAGCAGTTTTAATTTTAGCACATATACGTTATACTCAAATATTATTGGGTAAAGTACGTTTATTATTGTACCGATTGTAATTTAATTTTTAAAACTTATTAATCATATGATAACGACCATGCTTAATTAAAATTTTATCTTGAGAAAAGTATATGATACATAGTTATCCAGTGTGTTTTGGGTGGTTAGTTAAAAATTAAAGATAGCTCTAACACTTAGCAAGTAAACTGTTATCGTCAACTATCAAGCTAACAACCTATTACTAAGTTCTCAAGTAGTTCAGTCTAAATTCCTATTTCTCACGCTATCCGCACGTTGTTTCCAAGTAGAATGAAGTGCTTGGCACACTATGCCTATCAACTTTGGAATTGGCAGAATTAACTAAAACATATAACATGATCGGACAATCGAGCTATTTAAGCTCGATTGTCCGATCATAAAAAACAATATAAAATGCCTTTTTGTTTTCAACTCTACTGATGTTTATACTTATAAGATGACATAACTGTGTATATTATAAAGGACTGTGAATAGATATTGCATGCACATTGCTACAAGCGTTTTGTATTTCTTTCTTTAATTACGTAGATATTATTGTCTTAAAAAAAATACATATCAGAGAGTAAGGATGTGATTTAAAAATAGCAGTCAGAATCAATCGTTGCTCAGTACATACTTAACCTCATAATGCGAGTATTTGTACGTATCCTTACCCCAAATTTCAAAGGTATGACGGGATACCATCATCGCAGCCACTTTAAATATTTGGAAATTCTCCAAAAGCAATTTACGAGTAACAAAATTATAAGAGCCGTAAACCCTTTTACGATATGGGTATTTTTATTTAAACACAAACTCTTTTAACAAAATATAGT
Organism: Phoebis sennae; assembly: GCA_001586405.1. Classification (NCBI taxonomy): domain Eukaryota; kingdom Metazoa; phylum Arthropoda; class Insecta; order Lepidoptera; family Pieridae; genus Phoebis; species Phoebis sennae. The sequence goes on along the minus strand of LQNK01000185.1, from coordinate 1,543,294 downwards.
TGTGTATAAGGTATTTAGTTTAAAACTAACACTAACAAATAGACGTGAGTTAAGACAAGAATACGATTGAAAATGAAGTATTATATAAACGATATGTGTTGTTTTATATCTTAAAGATACACTTATATAATATCCAAATTTGTTATTTTTGTATGACTTTGTTCTATTTTTATACTAGGTATTAGGTTTTAATTAGGTAAAGCTGGTGTACTTATCTACATATAAATTGTTTTGTAGACTATCACTGAATAGGCGCTAATGAAATAGTAATAAATTTTTGGCACTTCGATAAAAAATTTAGCTTGACGTAGCCTGAAATAAAGAGTTGGAACTTATTATTGTTCTATTTTTTTTAAACTTTAGTAATATTACTATAATATATGAAACATTATAATATTACTATGCCAGCGACTACCTCGTTGATCCGGCCTCCTATTCACAAATCTGATTCGGGTCGAAACGAAGAAGTTTCCGTCGAAATATGTATGAATCTTTTTCTGATTTGCGACACTTTTCGATCAGATTCACATTTGTGAATATATAATCTGCCTGAGTGGGGCAGACTGGGGCAATTGACAAATCCTAAGTGGCGCAAAAAAATGTGATGGAGATTTTTCTACCAAAAATTTCGGTAGCAGAGTCAAGAAGTTTGCAGTATTTGTGCTCTTCCGGGCCCTCGAGCCTCAGAGAACACGTAAAGTCGTCGCACATACGTCGATCTGTCGCCGCATATCGATACCGATATCATGAGCGTAGTAAACGATTAGATATATACACCTATATTCGCATACATACCTGTGCAATATAATATGTCCCACGCATCTAGTTAGTCTCTATTGGAATTAGCCACCATGACCGATATGATAAATACTTACCTATATTCAATATAAAATATATAAAAAATTAGGTATTTATTCTTTTAAATAACGACAAAAAAATTTAAAATAGCTGACTATTTGCTAAACTTTATACCATCTATTGCTGTAAACTAAAATCATCATACGTCTCACATAACTTCGATAGGCGCGAGCACAAAACGTCTGGTGCCTGAGAGAAAACATAGTTTATAGAAAATGTATGGAGAAATAACTCTGTTTCGACCGGCGCACGAGCGTCAACAATGACAAAAGCCAATAATGCACAAATATTTGCTCAATCATATGCGCACTCTCTATTCCTTCATCTCATAATCCGATGGGACGGTAGACCGACACGACCGGAGAGAAATCGGTTGCAGGATCGACGGTTTTACGTGCTCTCCCAGGCACGGGGGTGTTCCAACGCCGCCAACTTCTAGACTTAGGCCCCACCCGGGAATCGAACCCGAGACCTCAAAGAGTCTTCAATCTCACGTGAGATTTTGTATGTGGGTTTCTAATGTAAGTAAAATTATGGAATGCATTTAAAAAATGGGTTGACCATATTTTAGAAAACAATCATATTTGAAACTTTTTTCTCGTATCATTTTCATTACAACATACCGAGTCTTTCCCCAATGTATTTAATGGATGGATAAATGGATCCCAGTTAAATTTAAATTTTGATTTTTACTATTGAAACCGATTAACCTGTGGACCTCGCATTCCTAAAGTGATTTTGCACATTTTCAATGTAAAAATATTTTATTTATTCGTGCATTAAACATACCTACATAATAATGACATACAAATATTGCCTCGGTACCTTGTGGTTGAAATACAATATGAGTACACTGAAAAATATTTTTGAAAGTTTACTCTTATTACCAAACTACAGTTTTCTTTCGATTCTTTGAAACAAACGGACATAGTAAGTTAGTAACACTGTACATACACCAGGAGTCAAGTCATGTTTTTTTTATAATTTTATAAATCGACTAGCTTTTAATCGATCATCTAATGATACGGATAAAATTATGTAATGTAGCTGGTTATGCCGCTGAGAACGGAAATTGGATAGGTTTCTATAAACATAGTAGTAGTACCGTCCTATCCTGCAATTAGAGTTTAGTCGTACGTATAGATTATTATTTTTGCGTAGTATGAAGAAATATAATATTTTGCTTGTACTTTTGCAAATTTAGCTGTGTGTGACGTGTGTAACATGATTATAGTTTTTGTTATAGGCTATTTATTTACGCTATTTTATATAAAAAATTCAGGGTCGATGATTGGCCAATGATTTTTGAAAAGTTAATTTTATTTTAGTATATAATTCTGGGATAATGTAATATTAAAATAAATACCTGTATAAATTACAATTTCAATTACTTACTTATGTATTTGTTTCACAAAAAATAAGTTGCTTTTAATACAAGTACTCATTAAGTACTTATTAAGTACACGTCCCAATTTTCAACATCCAATACGTTTTTAAAAGCGAAGCGAAGCAGATAATTACTATGATTATTAAATAAACTTTATATCGCATTTACAAATTACAATAGATTAGAAAGCGAAGAGGGGCGGCGCAGCGCGGAGTGTGCTCAGCTAGGCCGGAGTGCGTGGAGGGCACGGGCCGCGCGCGCTGCACGCAGTAACACGGCGGAGCGCGCGCGAGCGGTCCTCTCCTCCCGCGCCCGCGCCCTCGTCAGCGCCCGCCTCCGCCTCCGCCTCGAGCCTACATCTCTTGTGCATCTATAAAGCGGAGACCCTGCGCGCACTCGGACGCAGTTACGGCTTAACCACGTTAACCCTTATACCGTAAACACCTCCACAAACAGTGTTCCGCTTGTGGTTTACAGTTCAGTGTCATCATGTCCAATCAAGAATGGGGATACACCGGCGAGAACGGTGAGTGCACCTTCGTACGTTGTTGAGTGTTATTTACATTGATAACTGTTGAACGCCACTAACAAAAAACCGGTTTGTTTACATCGTAGCACGTGACCGATTTCACACAGGTACATAGGAATTCAAGTCTGAAACATCATTAAGCTGAGGCACTACATGAAGTATGAATGTAATTCAGGAAAAATATAATAAGAATTTAAATCAAATAATGTATCAATAAATTCATGAGTCATTACAATACGTAAATAGTAAATACGTCCCTACTTATTACGTACACGGTAAACAACAGGGTTTTCGTGAAAATAGTTTATTAATCTGTATAATTAATATATTATGACAATTATTGGACTCAAAATTGGTACAGATGTTCATTTAAACAATAAAAAGTTTTCGTTTTTGTAGTAAAATATTATTTAGCATTTTATTATTAATTAATCTTAATCACCCATCTTAATTATCACTAAATAAATAACTTGGCATGTATGTCAAATATTATCACTTAATTAGCGTCGAGTAATATAAAAAGTGTCTTAATCAGAGTTTAGGGCGAATAAGTATATGTATACGGAAGATATATAAAGAAAATCCATCTAATAAAATTATTTCCTCATTGTTATAAACTTACGTTTAAGCAATGTTTTACAGCGTATATCAATTAATTTACAATTTTGTTAATTAAATAATAGTTCTAAGTATTCAATTGAGCAATTTACAATAATCTAAATGATACTAGAATAAAATTGAATTGAATAAACAATGATCCTGAAGTATTTTTAGCACTTATAGTAATGTAATATAATATATACATTATAATTTACAAAATTCATAAATAATCTGGTTAGTTAGTTTGATCTGTTTTCTGTTTTTAATTCAGATTATCCTGGTGTAAACTAATTTCAACTAAATCAAATTATTAACATAACGATTATTATTCAAGAAACGGTAACTGAATAGTTAATTTCTTTATTTTTGTTATCGACCAATCCAAATATATATAAAATAGAAATAGAAGCTTTAAATTTATTGAGAGTTTTTGTATCACGTAAATCAATGTTAGACAATTATTATACAAGGACATTAGTAAGGAAAATATTAGTAAGTAGGTACATAAATTATTTGGGTATGCAGGTACATTCCAAAATTCGCAGAAAAAGAGTAGACCGATTGAATAAGTGAAGAGTTATAATAGGAATAATAACATCATTCTGCCAAAAATTACAACCCTTTTCTGTGTGAACATCACATAAAACTATCAACTTAACAAGATCACCGACTTCTAATAGATTTCCTTGCATACGCAGAGTTCACTCGAAACTTCTAAAGGATTGAAAGTGCTGCAGCTTCCAACATTAGGTCAGCGAAATGGCATTGATTTTCGGAAGCTAATAAATTATTTATTTAAAAATCTATAAAAACATCAAATTCTCCAATAATGAAAAGGACACCCCCTCGACATAATACATTTTCAAATAAAAAAAATAATGACCAAAATTGGACCATAAAGGAAGTAGTTCCGCGACAGAAATGAAACCAAAATAGAAGTTCTACACTTACCTTTGCGTATTTAGTAATGTAAGGCACCGCGTTCCCTTATTAAAATTATAATTGAATTTTTCAGACCCATTGATTTAACATTGATCTTGTATTTCCTACTTGCCACAGCTTAAATAATCCTAGCGCACGCTGGGGAAGTACAAATAAAATAAAATTTAGAATATTACTAAAGTCTGTGTTATCTGCCTAATTCCTCTTATGACACCACCTGTGACACTGCGCACTGTTAAAAAAGTAAATCCAGTATTTTCTTAAAAAATATAAAGTTCCATGGTTACATGACATTCCTTTACAGTTTACAACGATCAATGGAACTTATTATTTTGTCTCCATCTCTCTTTTATATCTCTACGACATTATGAAACTAATAATCATCTCTCAGTACATCTATAAACTTGGTTTTTGATTTAATGAGAGGTACTAACTATATCACCCGTGCGCAATGAAATCCTTACACACGCTTAATTTCAGGTATAAAATAATCTTTATGTCACATAAAAGAGGTCTATAAATCTATAATTCTTTCGTATCCGCGCAATTTTATGTTTTGGAAGCCACAATATTACATGCAATTAAGGATGAGTAAAAAACGATGACATGCGAACTTTGAGAAATTATCGAACATAGAAATATCAAGAATTACGGTAGCAGCCAATTATTAAGTATTGAACTAAAAAATAATGTAAAAAGTTAAGTATGTGAATTTCACAATGGTTAGAATAAAAATAAAATTTTCTTGACCTCAAACGCGCATATTGTATTTCGCTCCACAAAATTAAAAAATAGACAGTATACTGTTTTTTTACAAGTGGCATAGGCAAACCGCAAATAACCACTTGTTACTTGATGATAGTATCGTATGTCATCGATAAGCATACACAAAATAAAAACAGCAGATATACAAAATAAGTTATTTACGATAAACGAATTACTCGTATTTAGTAAGGTCTTTTAATTCATTTAGTTTTTAGTGATAGTATAAATAGAGAAAATGGAATATATTTGGCACATAGATTGCTTGTATGTATAAACTTGTACCTACTTACCTACCGCAAATATTCATTTAGAAATTCAAATTGTAAATTTGTTTCAAGTTATTTTCAAAGATACGTGTTAATTTGTAATACACAGTTAAAAATCACTTCATGACAAACTTTAAATTGTTGATAAATGGCTCAGCACGACGCGGACGTTTCATAATAAGTATTTTTTTATCTCAGATTTTTCCTGCCTTTGATGTTTAAATACTTTTTTGACTTACTATATGAATTTCATTTTATGTCGAGAGTTTAATCAATTAAAAATATTTCCCATCTTAGAGACACCATCTTTTCATTCCAACGATGATCTAAAAACAGAAAGTTGAAAAGGGATGAAATGTGTACGAAGACAAAGTAAGGCTTATAAGTTAATATTCAAAGTGTATTTCATATTTTTTGAGATTAAATATTTAATTAAGGATATAGTATGTATTGAAACAGAAATGAGTTGTTTACTTTATAATTGGTTTCGATAAGAAGTAGTCAATTTATCATTGCTCTATCTATGATCTACAGTCGACACATCCGTTACTCTGGAATCATATTATACCTGATAAACGTGTCTTTTCCCATTCTAAAAACGACAACTTCAAAGAAAATCAGCAATTATAATCTGTTGAATAAAGAAAAACAATGTATCATAACGTTACACTCTTTATTATCCTAACAAAGAAACGTAAGCCACATAAAAAAAACAATTTTCGAATATGAAGACAGTTTCATCAAACAAATGTATTTGAAACAATAACTCATTATTTTCTTATGTTTTTAAATACCGTACCATAGTAAATTTATTAAAGTTTATTTTTGTCGCCAAATTATTTTACGTCACATAAGTAATCAAACATAAGAAGCAAACCTGAGGCCACACATGAATTTTTTTTCGATTTTAAATACTCTATGGTTAGATTCGCGTTTGTGAGTTAGGCCACACGCCATGTTAATTACGGAATTAAGTACCAATTTTTTTATGAATTAGCGATTTTATTTCTCATAAATTATGGTTGAGTATAAAAAGTGACTTTCTTTTTTCCCAGGATTACTGCAAAACAATCAAAAAAATAATAACTCTACGTAACCAATTAATGTAATATAAATATTTTATTTTGAAAATGTCATTAGTTATAAGACATACAACTATCGTGAAAACCTAAGTTATTTCTATGAATTATACATGGATCCTGGATCTATTTGCCCAGTTTTGTTTTAGTATAATGAACATCCAAATTTATGATTTACATATACGTTACATAATAATAATATGTACTCCACTATTTATTATCTACACTACAATATTATAAAGAGGAAAACTTTGTTTGTTTGTAATGAATAGGCTCAAAAACTAATGCACTGCATCCACAAGTAACATAGGCTATATTTTATATGCTATATATATAACATTATGCTACGGAAGCGAAGCCGCGCGGATCAACTAGTTTTAAATAACATTGTTTATACCAGACCGATTCATTAAGAAAATAATTTAATTTTTAAGTACCAAAATATGTTTCATACATTTATTTGGTATAGAATCAGTTGGTTTGCTGTCTTTTAAACTTTTAAAGTTGCTCTTTGTCTGAAAATGTCTTTTCAGAAGAAAGGCATAAAGTTATCTCGTTGAAACTTACGCCGAGTGCTTAAACCTGCGATTCCCAAAAAATTAATAAGAAAAATCATGGCAAACAAACTACTAAATATCATAAAACATCTCACGTGGTAGTAAAACCGAACACAAAAGAACAGTATCCGAGCCTTACAAATCGTTTGTATTAAACTAATGGGTACTTGATTGCTTGATAAGAAAACAAATTCCCATACTAGGAAAGTTAGTGATATGTATAATATCACATTAACTACAAAAAACTCCGAGATCCAATTCCCGTAATGCATGAATTATGTTTATATTCAAGAGTACACGATATCCTCGAAACGCGTGTAACACCCGCACTTCTCCGGATATATTTTTGTGTATGTGTGTTGTATAATATGTATTGGTTTAGGTGTATGGATATATGTATTGATTAATGGTAAAGGTTAAATTAGGCATCTACACCGGTTTTCTCGTGTGTATAATATCTGTATATTACATCATAATATGAATATATAAAATGCTTGCCTATTTTAATTCTTTTTGTAGAAGTAAAAAGGTTTTTATTATTAATATGTTCATTTGTTAGAAGCTTGATTTGAAATCACCATATAAATCCGCAACTTAAATAATTATTTATTTGTACCAAACGTGTTTGTTCTGATATAACCATTACAAACGAAGTTTAAGGAAAATGGTCTATGGTAATGGAAAAGACAGGTAAGCTAAATAAGTGACTGAATACTCAATAGGTAAGCGTAGTTATATAGCGTGTATTGCGTAAATATAAATAGAAAATTTTTATGAAAGATAACTCAGGAACCAAACTTATCTGTCGAAGGGCACTATGCTATTTTTTAGCTATTTGGATATCCATTTGTAGCGCAGATATAGATTAATTTTACCATACTTAAGTATATACTAAAATAACTCTACATGCAACTTATGGCATCCCTACTTCATCCGGCTAGTATTAGTTCCGCGACTATCAGTGTAATGTTCTTAGGAAAACCTACAAAGTCAGATTTTATCTAAAACCTCTCGTTTGTATTGTGCATGATGCAAGGCTCATAAAAAGTGTTTATTTACTTTATTGCAAACAAAATGTAGTTTTATATAAATTTTCACATACTATCACGACATTAATATAATCATAACTTATATTCGTGAGAACTGTAAGACAGAGCACATACATATTTTGCAGCATCTTTTCTTTATTTTACAGTACAAAAATATAGATAGATTCATCGTATCGTACAGAATCCACCTAAATAACTTTTTATGTAGTATTGAAATGAAACTAAACGTCTTAATAGGAAAATAATGTTATTTCAATTGATAGATATTGATAGATAGCTACAAAAACCTGTACAGAGTTAAAAGTTAATATGTATAGGAGAGTCATTTACGATAGATAAACATAAGCAACATTACTTGGTAATCTCATTGTACCTTCCTACTATTGTTGCATGCTGATAATGATGAGTTATTTGCAGTAATTCGTACTGCTGAGATGACACATAACCAACATACAATTTTAAAATGAAGTACTTATTAGTTTCTACGTATTACCCCGTATCATTATTTTGTTTGATTATAAAGTACTTAATTGAAAATAAGTAGTGAGTAATACAAAATCTGAGATGTTGACAATGTTGATGAAGAAGATGAAATTAAAATTTGAAATTCATATTAAATTAATAAAAATAAGAAATGAGATTAAATTCTTTATTCATACTATCAATTTGTATATTAAAATAATGAAAATGATTAACGGGTTTCCCGCGCGTACATGCAATCATTTATAAATTAATTATTAACATAATCGTAAAGGTATAAGTGCGCTTGAGACGGAGACTCGAGCGTCGAACGGATCGTTGGTCGCAGTGAGCCTGTGACCTCGACGTTTACGTTTCAGTGCGGAAATGAAGGTTAATCGTTGCTCGCCATTTATCAATTAATATATATATATTCCCTCGCTATCAAAAAGAACGTTAGTCGAACTCGTGTACAAGAGGAAGTGATCGAAACTATTTAATTGAGGTTACAGACTACATTACATTGCAACATTGGTTTTCGAAACCTTAAAATACTCTACTACAATGTTGCACGCGACATTTCCAAAATTTCCTCCTTTCTCTTTCCATGTCATATTTGTCTACTCTCACTTTATTAAAAAATTTAATAGAGATTTCCCTAAACTGAATTAGTATTTTCTCGATTTAATCTGAAAGGTCTATTTAAAAATCACTGCATCACTACATAGTATAAAACAAAGTCGCTTTTTCTGTCATGTGTCATGTTGTATGTCCCTATGAACGCTCAAATCTTTAAAACTACGCAACGGATTTTGATGCGGTTTTTTTTAATAGATAGAGTAACTCATTAGGAAGGTTTTTATGTATAATATCATCCATTAAACCCGTGCGAAGCCGGGGCGGGTCGCTAGTAGTATATAAAACAAAGTCGCTTTTTCTGTCATGTGTCATGTTGTATGTCCCTATGAACGCTCAAATCTTTAAAACTACGCAACGGATTTTGATGCGGTTTTTTTTAATAGATAGAGTAACTCATGAGGAAGGTTTTTATGTATAATATCATCCATTAAATAGTGGACAAATACTGTTATTTTTGAGGTTTCTAATGTGATGTTTTTCTGTAGCGTATTTAGTATATCAGCATTGCACCCGTGCGAAGCCGGGGCGGGTCGCTAGTAATGTATACAGTTCAACCATGTCATTAATCTATTAATTATATCATATGATTGTTGTTTAATATTTCATTCAGATATACTTACGCTGAGAAAATTAGTGTACCACAAAGCAGAGTAAGAATTTTAGGTGAAACAATACAGAAGTTAATATTTATTTACACGTCTTATTTAGAATTATTTGCCAAGCCATCTGTAAACGTGTCAATTTAAACATAGCTCTTTAGGTAGGTCAACATTACACTTTAAGATCTAATTATATGTATTCATAGTTAAATTGTTTGCTAAGTATTAGCAATTAATAATGTGTTTACAATACATACTTGAAATAATATAAACGGAAGTCGACTTACGTAATATTATACAAAGCACGTGTTAACAATTTAAGACTAAGGTAGTATAAATAGTCCGTGATTTCACAAATTTCAGCATTAAACAATGAATAAACATAGTGTTTTAAGAGTATTTTTTTACAAAATCTAGGTAAATTAGAACAGCTTTCCTTTGTTTTAAAATTTCGGCGCTCAATACAAATTTTTTTATTAGTTTTCCATAACGACGGTGACGTCCATTTATCCTATTATTGCCTTATAATAATGTTACACATTTAATATCAGAACTGAGGAAATATTGTTTCAGTAAAGAGGTATTTAGTATTTACATAAGAACGTATGCAGGTAGAAACTATGAACTACAAAGTAGGTATACTATAACATGATGGTCTATGTATATATATATCAGTTATATTACGATAATTTAATAGTTTTTTCTTGTTTCATTTTTGCGTCAGGATTCAGGATTCTCTTTGATCAATATAACTCGCAATCCGAATATAATGTGTATTATAGTAAACTTTAGTGTACTATAAAAATATTTTTAACCACATCAAACTCTTAAAAACCATACCGTAAATTATTTTTGTTCATGTGAGTTTATTATTATTTAATAGCTCTGCATAAATCATTTGTCGACATTGCGCTGTCATTTAGCTAATATTTACTGTCGTTAACTGCCGTCCATCGCCATCAATTTTTGGTTAGTACCTACTCATTTTGTAAAATATCATATTAAATTCTTAGTTTTTAATTTGATATATTTTTGTAAACGTTAAAAACAATTTAGGTAAATGAACGATATAACTGAAAATTCCATTATATTTAGATTTGTTAGAAATTATATATAACTAGCATTCCGCCCGCGGCTTCGCTCGCGTGGACCCGGCAATTCGATTTTTTCTCGCCGTAAAAACCATGCTTGAACTCCAACGAACATTTAAAAAGAATTGTCCAAATTGGTCCAGTTGTTGTTGAGTTATGCGCTTACCAACACATTTTGCGATTCATTTTGATATATAAGATTAAAACCTTAAAGTATTATAATTATATAACCAACAATTATCACATAATATAGTAGTTTTGGTTGTGTTTGTGTACCACAGAAATAAAGTCACACAACTTCAGTCTTTCTAAATATACAGTAGGTACTTCGTAGGTCGTACCAACTGCATACTCTCACTTTTACATCCGTCGTGTACAAAAAACACCATTAGTAGTTACGATTGAGTGACCCCAACGCTACCAATGTCACAAAAATGTATATAATCATTGTATTCAGTATTCCAATGTCAATTAAATTAATTGAAACTTTATAATTTTTCAATGTAAAAAAATAAGTTAAATTATTTTACATGTTATTTACATGTCATTTAATGATTTCCGATAATTTACATTTAGTAAGTAGAAGCTTTCCATTAACATTAAGTAATAAGTTTAATTACCATTAAAATTCTTTAACTTTATAAAACGTCACGTTTTCATCAATGGACACAAACAAACTAAAATATCATAATACATATTGCTTAGAGGTACTCTCTGACATGAAAAATTTTAAGCTATTGTGACGTTATTAATGTATGTTTTCGGTTTGCTAAAGGTCACTTAAAAAGAAGTTTTTATCCTTGCCTTTCATAGTTATTTCAAAGTGGCGCGTTAATATTATCAGTGTTTAAATAAAAACGAATGTCGCTTCAGTAACATCTTCCGCGCAAAGTAAAATAAAGAAAAAATTTAAAAAAACACACACTGCACACACGTACTATTTTGACACTCTTCATTCTTATCACATCAAAAAGATAATTTAATTACTTTAGAAGGATTATAATTTGGCGTGTGCTGTCGTGAAAAATTTTATATTTGTAGAACACATGTTCAACAAATAAAAATTTGACTTTGACATGGTCGAGTAAAGCAAAGATCCTGGATATTTTCGCTATTCAAAATCTTTGAGTAAAAGATAATAATGTACGTGAAAATGTGTCAACACAGCATTTCCTACAAATTGTTTTGACCGCGATGCATATTAGAATGCTTAAATGCCTAACGTATGTAAATCTAATTTTATTTTTTTTAGGTCCCGCAACATGGGTTGAAAAGTTCCCTGAAGCCAGAGGCGCAAGACAAAGTCCCGTAGATATCGTAACGTCTCGAGCCAGCAGCGGTGGTAGCGCTCCGCCCCTATCATGGCGATACTCCGTAAATCACCCTCGCTCCGTGGTCAATCCTGGCTATTGCTGGCGAGTTGATGAAAACGGCTATAATTCAGGTATTTTGAAACATAAATTGAAGCGCTTAATCTTGATACATTTATAATTTATCCTATTTCTTGATTCTCAATAACGAAGTAAAGCATTTTCCTCATCGTTTTAAGAAAGTGAAATACAAGTTTGAATGACTCATAAAATCTCGGAACTATATACAGAACCAGTTTGAAATATTTATTATCAAACATAAAGCTTAGATAACTGTTACTGTGGTTTTAAACTAATTTGTTAGAATCACCAGCAGTAATATTAAGTATTTTGCAAGTCGACTGAATGGTATTAAATTTCTATGAAAAGAATATTTGGGGGAGGGCACGCAATGTAGCTTTGCCACGTCAGTAAAATATTGTTTGTACATTTATTTATGTGGTACGTTCTGATCAGCGTGTAAGTGGAAGTAAGCAGTTTTGCGCAGTGGGTGCGAGTCAATTTGCAATTCCTATCGATTCCCGACAACTTCCCCATTTACTAGTATGAGTCACTTTATTTGTATCACTTTCATATACACGAACTTATTTATGTGTTTTCTTTGTATACGTAATGCAGTTCTTATAATAGCCTGAGGGGAATTTAGCACATTATGTAATTTGAACAAAAACGAAATTTAAAAGTAATCACTTCCAGAGAACAACTAATTAGAATATTATGTCTACATGTATATAATTTAAAACATAATTAAGACGGAGATCTTTACCATGCAAATCTAAAAATCTTTGTTACTGATATTATTTTGTTATGCATAAAATTAAAGAACCATCGTATTAAATAATACCCCAAAATAGGTAATCATTACCTATTGTTTAAGTTAATGTTCACATTACAAGAGGTAATTTAGTTTTTTATTCATATTACACCAGTTTGACCATAAGTTTTTTCCAGAATTCTTTAATAGTACTTGTGTTAATGTATAGATTTGTTCTTTCAGAATTACGGGGCGGTCCATTAGGTTCGGATGTGTATAAGCTTCAACAATGGCACTGTCATTGGGGCGCTGTGAACGGCGAGGGCTCAGAACACACGGTGGACGGCCGATCTTTTTCCGGGGAACTCCACCTGGTGCACTGGAATACCAGCAAGTACCACAGCTTCTCTGAGGCTGCCGGACAGCCTGACGGCTTGGCTGTTCTTGGAGTATTCTTAGTGGTACGTGCTTAATATAACTAAATTTTACACTAGTACTTTAACTAGGCTGAATAAATTCAAATGTGATTATTGCTCAAAAATTGTAGTCATATATTAAGGGAATTCTTAATCATTTTTTCTTCAATAAGTATCTAATCAAATGATGTTTTACGAATATATCAGGATATTGGTTGTTAAAATAATGGTATTAGATTGATATGATGCACAAAAGCATTTAAAGTTTAAGTGCATTCAATCTATTTTTGTACCCGTAGTAAGTGAATACTCTGTTATCAATACAAAGACGGACACTTCGCCTGCATCCGTGATGCATACGGATCAAACGATGGGATGATTGGGAACATCCGCTATACGCATTTAATTTCTGAGCCGTGTGCTCGCCCACTCAACTCTTTAAAATCTTACCGTTCGGATATTAATGCGGGCACAATTACACTCTCTCGGCTTCCGAATGCTACTTTCACTTTACGTGTAGACTATACTTTAATAACTTCTCTAAATACAACATAAATGACTGTCACTATTGACCCCGTAAATCTTATCTCCTTAATAAAGTGCAAACGATTATAATATATTCGATGACGTATTATATTGCAGTCAGTTAGGAATTAACTGTTACTACAAAAAATAGTTAAGGAAACTATGAAGTCCCGTTTTTTTTAATCATAGTGCCCAGAAATACAAAAAATATAAAAGTATAGAGACGGTTACTTGCACTAAGCAAAATCAAATCTATTTAAATAAAGTTTCAGTTCGTAGATGACTAACTAATTCTCTTTGAAGAAACAGGCTTCCGTATAAATTTATTTCTAAATATATCTCACATATTCTACTTATATAATTTAATCTACTTTACGTCACAGAAGCCTTGCAACTCAATCCTTTTACCGCTGTACATTATAACATCAATACATATTCTAACAAATCGAACTAGATAACTGGATCGTGTCCCATTACAATTATAAAGAAGAATTATATAATATTATAACATGCAATCGGCTATACAACAAGGATAATAATTGATGTAATATTTGTAACTTAAATATGATAGTTATTTTTCTATGCAAAAACTGGTTTAAAAAAATGTATGTTATTTTGCATTATTTTTTTTTTTAATATTCAGTTGCCGTATTTTCGTAATTGGGTTCTATAGTGCACTTAAACAATATATATTCCGGTGTCGAAAAGCATAGGAAATAGATTTTGTGTTACTATTATGGTTCAATGTTGCCATGAAAGCTTGTGTTGACGTGAGTTTTAGTGAAATACTATGTCGATATGCGTCGATATATTTTGCGTTGAAAAACTGTCAATTTAAAATGTAACTTTACTCAATTGTGCACTAAATCCAGATAATCTTTCTTTAACCGTAATAATCTTTAAATAATTTTTAACATCATTACGATATTGCCCTTGTAACATAAAAACGCGTAATTTAGGAGGGTTCCTAAGAAGGAAGATTTTTGTTTGCTTGTTTCAAATGAAAAGGACGCAAAACTTCTGGGCCGATTTGAACAATTGTTTTTCCATCGGAATCCTACATTATCCCTGATGTACATAGGCTATATAACATTACGCTACGGGAGCGAAGCCGCGCGGTACATCTATTACCATATAAATATACAATTTCCAACAAACCTTTCATTCTATAATTTGGTCATTGTACTTTTTGCCATTCCGCTTCGATGGTGAATTTCTTCAGTGCAGATGTTCGTATTTGTTATAATCTAGCCAATAAATACGAAATCACCCAACTTTTTTTATCTTGTCACTAGGTACGAGTATGTCAGTTATTAGTTTGCGTTTGCAGAATGTGAATGTCGTATCAAATACATTTACTTTGGTCTTGGACTGAATGATGTTTAGTCGGAGCCTAGCGATGTTCAGTTTCGATTCAATAGTGGCCATTTCTTACTCACTACAAAGGAGAGTATCCAAACTTCTCTATCCCAGTCCTCCGGTGTTTCCTAATATTCCAGTTTCAGGAAGTGCAGTAAGCACTATAATTAAGATTTTATAATAATATAAAACACAAGACCAAGGACTTATTGGAATTCAGCCATTTTTCCACAAGAATGCGGACGTTCAGCATTTGTTTGTGACTTCCTTTCCTTTTTCCTGTTTTTTTTCCATTTGGTATTTGATAATCAAATAACGTTGACAGCCATTAGCATACATAGCATAACTATTCTCACATATAACAAAAGAATTAAAAGAATAAGACTTCTGTAATTTTTACATCTTTGTGTAAAGTAGTCATCAGTAGTAGCTTAAATCCAGTTAGATATATGTATAGCCTGTTTTTCATAATAAGTGTTTATTTCGAAATCGAACTGCCTTGTACTTCTTTTTCTTCACCGTATTCTCCACCTCACATAAAAATATACGACTTATAAATCCGTTTCGTCCCGACAAAATCTCATAACAGTAACATCTCCAACTTTCCAAAATCTGTTCCTATTCAGTTATAATACTACCATTTGTGTCTTATACTAAAAACATGATTATAATTATCTTGCTATAGAAAGTGAAATTAATTTATATATACCTATATCTACATAGGCACACTGTATGTTCGTTATTGATTACGTAAAGATATGAATAGGTACTGGCGACCTTTCTCTCGTGTTATCGTTACTAATTTATGATAAACTGCTATTAAGATAAATTCATTCAAATTTATTAATACAACTTTATGTGTTTATTTCAGGTAGGATCGAAGCATCAAGAGTTGGAGAAAGTTGTTCGACTGCTTCCTTACATCCAACACAAGGGAGATAAAGTTACAATGTCCGAAGCATTGGACCCAGCGCATCTGTTACCAAAGCAAATAGCCTACTGGACGTATCCTGGCTCACTGACGACACCGCCCTGCACAGAGTGTGTCACTTGGATACTCTTCAAACAACCCGTTGAAGTCTCTGCCGAACAGGTACTTATATAATCAGTGAAAAACATATAATAAAAAAGTAAATTTAACAATTTTCAAAGATCATATACGTGTATTTAGAATATAATATACTTACGCACGTTTAAAAAGTTCCTATAACCCAATTTTATACCTAATTAAGATTTATGATATCTTTATGTATAATTATGTTAGTGACGGATTTAGGACACCACTCGTGAGCTCCAACTCACCGGATGAAAAACAGTCACGCTAATATATTTTTATAACCTCTTATTATTGTTGGCATTATTTCTATAAATTGCCTACTATTGAAATATAAAATGACAGATTTATGAAGTAATATATTTAATTATTTACCATTAGCCCATTCTGATAAGGATGCTGAAGTGACGTAAAACTAATACATATTATCTAAAAATATTTCAGTTGGCATTGATGCGCAAGCTCAGATGTGGAGAAGCGTCATGCGGCGAGGAAGCTATGGAGCTCCTCCATAATTATCGACCCACACTTCCATTGGGCAACAGGGAAATGCGCGATTATGGAGGCAATTAAAGAAACAAATACAGAAGATAATCTCAAAATAAAAAAAAAGTAAAAAGGATCTGTAATTGATTTACACTTATTATGTGTATAACACTTATGATCAACATTAAAAATCTAATTTAGTCTCGAATCATAATAGTTCTGTCTAGATCTAGTAAATCTCATAAGAATTTACAACAATCGCAGCTATAATTGATAAATACGGGTGCAACTAATACGTCATTAGAGGCCTTAATTATGAAGTGAATGTGCCTTAAATACTTTTAAGTAGATAGTGTACAAATAGATAGATATTATCTTATTTATTCAATAGTAATTTATACATTAGATATTCATTACATAATAAATATTTTACAAAAATATTTAAAAGAACTCATGTTTTAAATAATTCTTCTTAAGAATTCTCGAATGTTATATTATTACTTGGTATTGAGCATGTATTAGATCCTAGCTATTTTTGTAACTTAATGTTTGAATTATTATATGTATTTACATACTTTATTGATGTTAACGACACAGTTATGTTAACTGGGTTGTCATTATTTGTATTTTTAATTTAGGATAAGTTAAAATAAAATGTCTTACAGACTATATACCATATATTGAAAACAAAATTATATTCGTATAGACAGTTAATGTATGGCATTTCAGTTACTTTCATTATTTTTGTCATCTGAATGTTGAATACATTATAATAAAATATGTTTTAAATATAGTTCAAATTCGAATACTTAAAAGTTATGTTACCTACGTATTACATCGACAGATGTTAACACTAAGGAACAAAATAATATGTAACATGAATGTGTACAGTATTTTTGTTTGTATTTTATTAAAATTCATTTGTGCGTATTGCATGCTTTAATCAACATGTGTTACGTATTTAAGTTTAATAAAATCAAGTATATACTTTTGATTTTCATTGTCCTTTCCTGTAAAGTTGTAAACGAAAGAAAAACTCAAGATACAAATTTGAAATTAGCGGTTCGAGGAACCTAGAAAAATGAAGTAGTCACCTTTTAAATAAAGCTTGGTTCTTCATTAACGTAGTATTATTATTTTAAATTTTTGCCGACCATACTATGGCCGGTAGGCAAATTCAAATTAAATCACAGTCAGTCACAGTATAAAAAATACATACAGTCGTTATACGAAACTGTCACACACAGAGAGCGCCCAAATCTCCTTCCTTTAGGCCGGCCCCACACATGCTGAAAATTCAGAATCTGAAAAGCCAGTATACCATACAATATCGGCTTTCTCCACACACATCATGAATTTTTCAGATTCTAAATATGTCAGGTCGACCTGTAAGGATCGTACTGATGAGCGTTCTTAATTCCAGATCTAAACATTTCATATAGAGCGTCACACACATTATCCGACTTCCACAAAAGGAGTGTTGTTGTTGTTCTCGAGTGTATTTTTGTGTTTTAGGAGAAATAATGGATTTTTTCCATAGATAACGTTATTAATTTTATTTTTTTGTTTTAGTTATCTTGCCATTATATAATACTGACTCCCTTGCCATTATATTAATTATCTTTCATAAAGACGTCTGTTGGCTCGTGATTACGCTCGTGGTTACTACTAGTGAGAGATGTCGGAATGTAAGATTCTGAAATCAGATCCTAAATTCAGACAGATATTCAGCATATGTGTGGCCGGCCTTAATGTCGACATTTTTCTTTCGACTTCTGGGACACATCTTTCCAGGGTGACGAAAAATTGTTTGTGTAAAATATTAAAAGAGTTTCGTCTATGTGTATTGCATTTTAAATGTTTTCCATTACAAAATAAAGATTATTGCTTATAATTCGAAACATGAACACACACTACCTCTTTCAAAAGCCGTGATTTTTACTTCCCAGTGTGACCAGAATTTGTGACAGCCCTGAGGTTTTATGCAAACGTCAAAAATCTTCTTCTTCTTCTTCTTCTTCTTTATAATAAATGGCCCCCCTTCCAACGTCAAAAATCCTGCAACCACTGTATGATTATGAAGCCTTCGACCACTACCCAGAAATGCGACATGTTTGCGGATGGATGGAAGAAGATTTTGTCGGTATGCTTGGAGTTTTGTGAGAGAGAATGAATTAATTAATTGGAATTATTAATATACATTAGTAATGCGTTTTATTTATTTTTAATATGTCTATTAGACTGGGAAACCGTTCCTCCAAAATTAAATAAATAAATGCAAACACTCCGTTTTTCTTCACGCTGACATGACATGATGATGTTAGCGGACGAGAGCGGCATTTTTAAATTTCACCCCGTCTAAAAAAACGTAGATGTATATAGGATATCATTATGCTACAGGAACGCATCCGCACCGAACCGAGTTAGTCATTGATAAATGAAAAAAAGAACCATAATTTCAGATGTTTTGTTAAATCGGTATTCCAATATTTATAATGGTTGTACACAAATCATTCAATTTTAATAAACTTGCACGTATACATGTGAATATCATAAAACCTTGTATCCGGTTAACTTGTCATTGATAAATGAAAAAAAAGAACCATAATTTCAGATGTCTTGTTAAATCGGTATTCCAATATTTATAATGATTGTACACAAATCATTCAATTTTAATAAACTTGCACGTATACATGTGAATGTCATAAAACCTTGTATCCGGTTAACTTAAAAGCTTGAAATGTCATATGTCAGAAATTCCCATTGTCGGCTAAATAATTCAAAATAATCGTTAGAATTCAAAGGAAAACTAAGAACATAAGAAGTTTTGTGGTAAAAATTGCAGAATTAGATCTAGACCGATAAAAATATTATCACAATGCAATTGTTGATTAAAAAGGCAACATCGACATGTTCAAGCGATCAGCTGAAGGCTGTCTTTTTATATCCGAAAGTTGTACTGTTTGAAGATTCAAAAAACCTTCTCATTGTCGATTTAAAGGAAGATGATTCTTCTACTAAAAAACATAGTTTTGAATATGCAGTTAATCACTATATACTTCTGGGCGACTTCCTCTGGCTGGCATTAAAGTCTACTGAAGTTTTTGTTATCGACATTTTTAAAAATTCCTTGTTAAAAATTAAATTTAATAATTATGCTAATTATAAAATTCGCGAGTTTGAAACTGATGGAAAAAATATTATATTCATAAGCGAAAGTGGTGAAAGACTTACAACCCCCAATTGGGACCAATTAAGAACAGAATTAGAAAAAGGAACAACTGAAACAACTGTTGCACTTGAAAAAGCACAATACAAATTACAAACATTACAAGTATGCTTTCAAAACGGCCTCAATATGTTTATATCAAATAAGAACTTAGTAATAAAATGCCCTGTAACAGGTACTAGTG
Source organism: Phoebis sennae (assembly GCA_001586405.1). Lineage (NCBI taxonomy): Eukaryota > Metazoa > Arthropoda > Insecta > Lepidoptera > Pieridae > Phoebis > Phoebis sennae. Next base: position 1,523,097 of record LQNK01000185.1, on the reverse strand, counting down.
AAATATTATCAACTACGGAAGACCTAGATTACATTGTTCCTTGGAGCGACTCAGCGGTGTTTTCAAATAAGAAACAAATGTGGACAATAGATTTGAAAACTTTCAACAAAGTTAATGATTTTGAAATAGTAGATTCACATTATTTACCACTTGGATATTTCCAAAATAGTTTCTATTTTATCATATGGGATACAGAGGTAAGTTATTTTTATTGTATTTATTACTATATTTTAATACTAGTTAATTATCAATAATATCCTAAAAACTACTCATCTTTGTTTGATCATTCAGCCCTAGGGAATTTTTAATCTTCCTATTGATGAAACATAATTTAAAGAGCTTCTGTTCATTTAAAAAAATAATGTAATTTATTGCAGATTAATTTTTATTCTACATGTATGAAAAATGTTGAAAAGCAAGATGAGGAATCAACAAACTTTTTAAAAGCACCTATGGTATCACAAGAAATTTTGAGGTCAGAATTAAAATTGTTAGTTCAAGAATTACTGAAAGAATCAAAAGAAGCTCATATACAACCCCAATTACTGAAACTATTCAATGATATTGAAGACATGTCTTATCTAATAGGTGTAGCTGTGAAAATGTGTAAACATAATATAGCATACAAATCAGTGCTATGTTCTATTCAAAAAAAGGTATTCCTGACTAATGACAATACTATAATTAATGCATTTCTTGATAGTATGATAAAATTAGATTTACTTGAGTACATATATTTTAGAGGAATAAATCACTACAATGATATTGATTTGTTTGATAAAAGTTATATAGAACTATCGCAGTTATTTGTTTCAAAGTCTGATTTGGATCTGGCTTCCATTTGCTGGTTGAAATATTGTAAGATAAATACAATTCCTAATTGTGATGACATATTAAAAATACTGCATGCCATACCCATTAACATTAAATTGGGTGCACTAATTATTTGGCTGCGCAATTTTATTCCTAGCTTATTGGATGAAAATCCCTTTAATATTGACTTAATTGCAAAATGGACCACTGAAAGAATTTTTGCTCTGGAGCAATCAACATTTTGGCCAAAAATTGGTTTAAAATATATTGAAGCAATTATTGATGTTTTAGAATTGTCATTAAAAACCATTGTCATAAGGCCAATTTCAATTGATGATTTGGATGTATTAAAAGATCATATTAAATACATTATAGAATTGAAAGAGAAATACAAAATAAATATGTTAATTACTGAAATAACTTCTCAAAGTCCTACAGAAGTAGCATTGATTATGTTGAGACGTTGTTATACTGAAGACTTGGAATTATTTATTAAAGATAGCCTTACATCATTTGCAAATCGATATCAATTTGATTTAGATGAAACAATACGTTCTTTTATAGATATGCAATCAGCAAGTAGTGGTGGAAATGTTGATGGCATTAGATTAGAGATATTATTAAATGCATTTCAATCTCCCACAAATAAACTAGATTGCCTCCTGCATGTATTAAAGTATCTAGATGTACCATGGGATTCAAACGTTGAGACAATAGCTAAATCTGCTTCTGCTCTAATTTATACAGATTTTACAATAACTGAATCAGATAAAATTCTAGCTCATGAAATAAATAAAGAAGTAAATTATGCAAAAGTGAAGGTTATTTTAAAAAAATATAATTTTCCTATAAATTTTAATGATTACATATTGTTAATTCACAAAATGATCAGTATGCCTATTATTGATTTAGATGATTTGAAAACAATAACTTGCATAATGCCTGCATATTCAAGTTACGCTAATGTTTCATTTATTGATAAATGCTTAAGACAATGTGAAACTAAATCTGCCCTAGAATATTTTAGAACATTGCCAAGTTGTGATAAAAGGATTCTAATCAAAAGCATTGAAAATAAATATGAGCATATCATTTGCGGACCACATAATAATAATTTGGAGAGGAACTATTTGGATTTTTTGAAAGGATCTTATTATCAACAAGAAATACAAATAGGTGCTGTTGAAAAACTTTACCATCTTAAAAACTCTTATGGAATACAGTCAGGTCTAAATGATGTATATAATGAAGAATACTATGAAAGTAAAATACATAATTTTAAAAAGAATGATGAAATGGAAAATTCTGGCCAGAACCGGTGCATTGAATATCTTCTTTGTTCAGATCTTAAATTACAAGAGCTCATCCACCAAAGTTCCACAAATAATAAAGTTCAAAGCATGATAAATCGATGGATAAGCCTTAAGCTAAAAAATCGAAATTTACAATTTGCAATTGATCAATTTAAAAAAGAAGAAAATTCTTCTCTGATACTTACAGCACACAGTGTACTGTCTGATATAACGTTAAGTTGTCCGGAAGAATATCTTCACTTATTGGTTGATATATTATGCATTCTCAATGCAATTAAAAATACAAATATGATTTTGAAAAATTTAACACTGACTTGGAAATTTAACTATGTATTTTTACCAATGTCATCTGCTAACTCACTGAATGAATTAATAAATTTTTATGCTAATTATGATATCAACGATGAATTTGCAAATGAACTTATAAATAATTGCAATGGTAGTGATTTTAATCCTCTTCGAATAATAGCATATTCCACATTGCAAAATGCTGCTTATGACGATAATGTAAGGAATTGCATCTCTAAACTTAAAGAGAAAATAGTCAAAAAATTAATAAACAAGATCATTGCTTCTCAAGAACTAGATCAGGTTATTTTAACATCTCTTTTACTTCTTTTGAATAAACATGAAATAATACCTGACAGTTTAAATCTTTTGGAATTGTTAAGAGGACAATCTGAAAATTTATCACCTGCAGTAATGTATTACTTGTCATCACTTCCAATACGACATACTTTTGCATTAGAAAACATTATTCCAGGGGACTCCTTATCATATCCACCACAATATATATTAAAAACGAAATTTAATATAAATCTAGCGGAAATTGCTCTTCCAGATTGTACAGAGGAAACCTGGGATGTAAAAGTTTTATTATTTTATATACTTAAGCAATATCCCAATACAACATTCGAAAGACTCGTCGAATTATGCCGAACGCTAAATGTGTGTTTAAATGATGGCTTATCTTTACTACTAATTTCTTTATTAACTAATTGGGACCTAAAATACAAAATTACAAAAAATGATTTAGGATACCGACATATTCTGTTAGAAAACAATGAGAAGGAATTAATATCGAAATGCTTAACAATTTGGCAGAACATTAAAAGTAAAGACTTTTTAAAAGACATTTTACATGATTTCTGGAAAAATGGTGAAGTTGTTATTCATGGTTGTGTCATATCTATCAATCCTTATTATTATGAAGTGTTATTATGTATTTACACTTTGCTAATTTCGTCATTTTCTGAAAGTAGATACACAAAAGAATATTTAATTTTAAATTTTCTAAAAGAATACCAAAGAAAGGGTACTCCAAAGCAATATGAATTTGAACATTTTTCTGTCAAAGGCCTGTTTCCAGAAATTGGCCATTACAGGTTGCCCTTTCACTTATTCCTACGTGAAGACATGTGGTCTAATTTAAAATCAGAAATAACATTAGAAACCTATGAACGTTGGCTTCCAGTAGTATCTATATTATCACTTGATTCTAATATTCAAACAGCAAAGGATATGATTTGCAGTAATGCAGTGAAGCAGACCATGACTTCACGTAAACAGGGCGGCACAGCGGAAGTAGATACAAAAGACAATGAAGCATGGAAATTAATATCCAGTGAAGAACCTCTGCTGCGGGCGGCACATAGATGTGTAAAACATATTGCGAACATGGAATGGGCAGGAGCCTGTTTGTTTTACGTGCTTCAAGGATGTGCTCGTGGCGCAGATCAAGTAGCAGTAGCTCAGCTTTGTTACCAATTTTCCCAAAGATGGGCAGCTATTCAACCTGATAACCGAGCTGTACGCCAAATGGAGCGTCTACACTCCTCACTTTCAACGCGACATGTCTTGCATAAAATAGATTGGGCTTGTGAGGAATTCATACGTTTAGCTTCAGAACCAACGCAACTAATTCACGCATTATATCTACATCCTAAATTTGTTGAGAAAATTGGGCGATACGATATTAACAGAGCTGCAAATGAAATAGCAGACAAAAACGGCATTAATATAAATACAATAAGAATTCAAATTTTGGAAAATCTTCTCGATAAAAATAACAAAGACAAAAATATGCCGAGTCTTAATACCGTAGAACTTATAATAGCAAAATATATACTAAAAGCAACATGTTCCAAAATGGGTGCTATTTATCTTTCCCGGATTGCTTTTGATGACGAAAATGACTATAATAAATCAAAAAAACTTAGAGCACTTCAGTGTTTCATGAGTGTGGTTGATGAAGAAACTGCAGTTAAGGTTACAAATACGGATCACGAGAAATTATGGCCAACTTTGCTAGAGCTTTTATACACAGTTTACCTTGAAAGAATTGACATGCCTTGGGTTATTGCCACTTTCAAACAGGATAAAATAATGGCCTTAAATCAATTACTACAAGCTTCTGGAACAAGCATTGAAGCCTTAAAAGTTTCAGCTGAATTAGCGCATAGATTTGGAAATCAAAAAATTATATGTGATTATATACCCCAACTTTTAAGATCTTCTCTACATGACGAGATTATTCCTTTGCTCTTAAAAGTGGCATATCCACTAGATAGTGTTATATGTTCAGCATGGCGTGCAATACTTTTAAGCCCTTTTAAAAGAGCAGATTACCCAATTACAGATAAACAGAAAACAAAATGCCTACAGGCTTTGAACCTTTTACCTTTGTGTCCATTTATAAAAGATGAAGATTTACTTGAAATATGGAAAAATTGTATAAGATGTAAATGTCTAGCTTTAGGATGTTTAGTTCTACCTTATATGACAGCTGAAACCAGAGAAAAATTGCATGAGTTATCAAAAATTGATAAAAGAAATTTAATTATTGGCCTAAAAAATTTACATTCTGAATCATACCTTGTATCAAGTGCTATGTGTGTACTGGAAAACATAACCAGAAAGATATTTAGATAAATTTTAGAAAATTAAATGCCTGCACTTTTAATTACATAATATGTATTTAAATCATATATGCATTTACAATAGTCAAATGGTCATTATAAATGTCATTTAATATACATTTTATCTAATACAATTTCTTTCATCTAACATTAAAAGAAAAATAGAAATATTTTAATAACATTATAACTTATGATAAAGATAAAAAAGACATCTTTTTGTATGTATTTGTAATTAAAAAAAAATTGTATAAATAAATAAAAAATGTATTTAATCTATTACTGATTTTTATTTTAAAGTATTTCTAGCATATGGATTTGCAGTAAATGCTAAGGATTTAATATAAGAAGTGGCCGGCGAAACCATTTCAAATAGTGGAGAATATATTCCATGACCACGAGCTAATTTTTCTGGAGTGTCATTAGAATTGCTGGGTTGCTTGGCAAGTTGTACCATATCATCTCTTAAAAATAATATCAGAAGTGTGGACTTGCAGTGGCTTATTGCTGATGCAAGATGTAGTGGAGATTGTGCTGGAAAATATAAACATAATTTACAATTTTACATATTACTTATGTAGGCATATTATATTTTACCATGTAGACATCACCACTATTTAAGTAAATTTTCAACAAACCATTCAATAATTGCTGAATTTAATGAATAAAAAAATATAGACTCCTGTCCTGTCTCTACTGTGTAATGGAGTCAGAAGAAAATTTTTTTTGAAAAAACAGTTGCAAGAATGTAATTTTGTATAATACTAAAAAATATGATTATTCTGCTAATATACCTCCATCTGACAGAAGTGTTGGATCAGCTGCTCCTGCAAGAAGTCTAGCAGCTGCTGCATAATTATTCCAATTGCAAGCAGAATGCAAGGGTGTCCAACCAAGATTAGTTTTAGCACCAACATTTGCTCCAGCACTCAGCAAATACGATATTATATTCACATGGTTAGTGTATGCAGCTCGGTGCAGAGGTGTGTAACCATCAGAATCCTTCGCATGAACAAGATCTGGTTCTTTTGATAATAACTCTTTTACTGTATCAAGGTCTCCATTTTCAGCTGCCCATAAGATATGATCAACAGGGTTTGCTAAAACAAAGATTTTTTGCTTAAACTCTGTAACTAATATTTAAAACGTTAAAAAATATATTACCTTTTACCTTTTGGGTCTTTAACAACATCTACATCAACTTCAGCGTCGTCCCATCCTGACACAAACATTCCAGAAGTTTCTGGATTCCTTTTACAATTTTCTATTTCTTCTGCTATTTCTTTAAAATCCCTGGTAATCGGTACCTCATCTTCCGAGTCTGATGACATATTTGCTATATTCTTGAATGAGTACCTAATGATCAATAACCCATTGAGAAAAAAAGGTAATAGATTTTGAAAACTCCATAAAATAATTTAATTAACCTTACCTTATATATATTCTCTTGTTAAATAAATTATTAATAATGAAATGAAATTAATTTTGTTTGTTTACATTAAAATTTGAGAAATCTGATAAAAAAGTGACAGCTACTGTCATAAGTAATTTTTTTTTTCTTCTCATGGCAAGTAGCATTGATTTTTTCCGCAAATGTCAGTGTGAAACAGTCAATTAATAATTCGACTGTCTAGTCCACAGAGTACAATATTGGATATTACTTGCAACTGTTGAGTGTCATATCGCTATAATATTATTTAATAGTTAGGCTTATAAATGAATAAAAAAAAACTTGAGCAGGATGTTAGAATCTATATTTTAGATAATCCACTAAAAATCATTTAATTATAAAGAAATACATACAATTTATTGATTATAAAAAAACGTATATACCGAAGTGCAATGGTTTTATACTATTTTCAGAATTGATTAATTATTAGTATTGCTTTTTAAAATATAAAAATTATTTTATTAAATTACATTTCATTTACATTATGATTTCAATAAACATTATTGTGGAGTACAGAGTAGAAATAAAATCAAACCATTGAAATGATGTTGTTGGAGATTACATTGATTTTTATTGAATTTGTTATTTATTTTATTTGATTACTGTTTATGCTAGAACTGATTTGAAATTATAAATTTAATTTGAAGGGAGGGATTTGACTTCCTTTAATAAAGCGATACATTGCGATAACGGACACCCTCATCCCTCAGCCTTAAAGTTTGGCAAGAATATAGAAACTGATATTTTAATTTATTAGTTATTTAGTTAATACTTTTTTAATAATTACATTTATTCCTTTAAAAAAAAACAATTTTACTTTAATTGTATACTCTGTGGATTTTGTTACCAACACTAAATATGACGGCCATGTTTGAATTGATATTATTTTCAACATGGCGCCTAGCCTAGTTAAGAATGTGTGTGTGTGAAAGTGCAGTGAAATTATGTTAATACCAATTGTTTTTAGTGATAAATTTAGTGTATAAGTGAAAAAAGTGTGCTTTAATGCAGCGGTTATCTTATAATGGCTTTGGATTTACGCTTGCATTCCCCTGCAGGCGCGGAACCCGTTGTTTATACATGGCCTCTTACATCGGGTCATGGCTCGGTAAGGAAAGCATTAGCAATGATAAACTTAGAAATTAGCATGCACATAACAAAATCGTATTTAAGGTATAATGTGTTCAAATGAAAATGGATTCAGTGCATCTTAGAAAGTTCGTTATATAAATATATTAACTTATTCTGTCGTAGTGTTTTCATAATCAACCTAATATGTATGTTACTGTGACTATATAATATAAACACTATATCTTTTCATAGTTAAATATATATGGAATCGTAATATATTGATAAACATTAGTTTTAATCTATATTATTGTTAGCAGAAAGTTAAATAGTGTTCTGATCACATGGCTTCTATATTCCTCGAGTGTATTGACCTCGTGTTTTGTCAAGGTGTCGGCTTTTTTTAGATATGTACACCCTGCTGTTACGTATATTTTTATTCTTCATATCTATTTCCATTTCATAATACAATGATTTACAAGAAAACTTATGATTATCATACACAGGAGTTTTTATTACCACATACTATGTAAAAATACCACACCACTCTTGATATAACAACAACAATTAAAAGTTAATGTTGTCAAGAATTAATTTTTTTAAGATATTGTTCATATCTTTGACAATTTTTTATCAATAGGATAGGTTTTTACAATTTGGCTGGTGTATGTGTATATTCTGTATCCTATTTCTAAAACAAGCAAATTATAGAAGTATTTAAAGAATCACTATTGTTTTGTTTTGATATTTGGTTATTAGTTGCAGTTTAGTTCTTCTGAACATGTATTTGACATCCAAATCTTGGTTTTACTATTGTTAAAACTTACTACAAAAAACAATGGTAAAAATAAAAGTTTACTGGCATTGATTAGTCTATATATGGCAGCTCTATACCAAAGGACAAGATAAATCAAGAAATTGTCTAAAAAATTGTGAGGCACAAGTATGACTATACTATGCATAGTCAACAATCAAAATTTTTTTAAATGCTCTAATGGAATCTTCTTTTATTATTATTTCCATCATGATGTACAATTTTACACTTTAAAATATTATCATGGTATTTCCATTATTTGCACAAAAAGCCACCCCATATAAATTCTATAAAATATTTGTATTGTCATGGCAAATAAGAAGAGGCATCCAATTATTAATCACTACTAACTTTTAGTAAATAGAAATTTTGAATCAATTGATGCAAAAATGTGTCATTACTAGTATACAATATATTATAATGACTGTTTTTATGCCACTGAGTTAATAAAGAAGTATATAAGCTAATTACATATATATGCCGTAACTTTATAGAATAAAAAATTATCATTCAGTAAGGGTCTCATGTTTTATATGTTTCAAGAAATAAAAAAAAAACAAAATAAAGCAAACCTTTATATTTAATGTTGATTGTCGACAAGAAGTAAATAGGTATTTAGATGAATGTGCTTATTGGATGTTACATGGTCACTACATACCTAAAATAAGACTTTAAAGTGCTCTCTTTCTATGTACATGATTTAACCTATTTTCTGTTCTATTCAAATTATCATTCCCTGGACAAGTTTATTGCAAAAAAGAAACAGCCATAAAGAAGATCACACCTATTATTATCGTAGCCAATTTATTAAATTGTGTATTTTGAGATGTATTTTGGCTTTTTTATGTGTAAGGCTTCCTTAAACATAAAAACTTAATACCTTTTTTTGTTATAGGACAAGCACGATGGGGCCCTGGAGATAGTAGAAACTATAAGGTGAGTTTTAGTCTATAGAGAATGTGTATCATAAATGTCCTGTAACAACATTAAATACTGTTTGCAGTTTATGAATGATGTTTTGTTTTATTAATAAGTTAGATATTTGTACTGAATGGGTTCTTATCATTAGTAGCAACAAATTCAAACAATTATAATAATCACTGAAAAATTTAAACATACAAAATATACTTATCCGAGTTAATAAATAAAGAAGCACAGCTACAAATGTATGAGATGTATGAGACATACATTAGCTCATTTTCTTAACAAGTAATAATACTAAAAGATAAAATATTTCTTTGATATATTTAAAATAATATATTATATAGAAATGATTATTACACACATACACAAACTTATATTGTGTATGTCTATTGGTTCGAAAATGAATACACTTATTTTATTGATTACAATATTTTTTTATCACCTCATGTTATGATTTGTTAACGTCAACATGCTCTGTTAACCATATAACTTGCGTGATTGTTTGACTTGCGAAGGACGCGTGGTGTCAACGACCGCCTAAACAATTTCGCTTATAGTGATGAGTAACAAGTATTGTAAGTACAAACTTTTAAATATCGCCCTACTGCCCGACCTACAATAAAACAATGTACCTGCGTGTATAATTAGAAATAAATATGCCGATAAGCAACACAATGCATCTTAAGTTTGTGTTACAATATTTTTAAATTAATACCGATTTACCCCGATTTTGAATTGATGAACCCAAATTTTCGAAATTCCTTGCCCATTGTTAGCTCCATTTAAATATAAAATATTCTGTGGATACTATAAATAAAAAAAAAATAAAAAATAACCAGAAACGAAAAATATATATTTTGTACATTAAAAAAAGTAAAAGAAATGAAACGTTCGTATAAGGCCACGCCAAAATATTTACTTTGTTATTACTCAACATCTGATATTCCGTAATTTTGAAGAAAATCAACGAAATTTCACATTTTCAATACAAAAAAACTATTTACGTGAAAATGGCTTGAGATACCTTTTCCTTCGTAACATATTTTACGCGCCGATATTTACATCGTCGTCGTCGTCTACAGATACTTTTAAATTAAATTTACCCAAATATTCTACGTGCTACGATACATACACACAATGGTTGGATATATGTAGTGGAATAGGAGTAGATGTTTCATGTCCTACTCAATCTAAATTAGAAAACTTTTACTAATATAACAACACTAACAAGCATCGAATTTTAGATATGCTAAATCTATAATGTCGATACACAATGTATTACATAATTTGAATTTACGTAACGCCAGGTTTTTATGAACATATTCAATGTACAGCCATTTAGCTCTTTCGTAGAATTCATTATCCAATAAATCTGTGAACTACGCTAAATCAAGTGCCATATTATGTAACAATAATTATATATTTTATAACACGAGAAATGTCAAGGCTCCTTAAACTTGTTTTCTTTATTTTATTCAATAAATAGGTGCAATGACCTACTATTGCATAATTTTTACTATTGAATGCAACCTTGTGTTGTAAACACTTTAGGTACAGTGATTTTGTTATAATGCAAGCACAGCAGATGAAATTCCAAACCCTAAGAATATTAATTGTAAGATATAACTTATTTACGAATCTAGATTGGCATAAAATTAAACGTTGCACTTAATAAGTGTAAATAGAAAAGCTTCGCAAAGCGGGTCACCCTTTGCTCCCGTGAGGTCGGGTGGGCATGGCCTGGCGACCTCTCGACGTTCACTCACATTCAGTGACCTTGAAACCTGTCTTTTAAACTTTCTTTTTTTCTTTTTTTTCTGACGTCATTGAGCATAAAGCTGGTAAACAGGTTATATGTAATAAAATTATCGAACTGTTTGGATTTTACTACGGAATGCGTGTGTACTTCAATTAGGAATTTAATGTAGTTATCTACTACATACGTATATACTACACTAATACTATCGGTCGGTACTATATTATCGGTCTTTTCTTTAAGCACTCTTGGTGTCGCTGTTAATAATGATTTGTTTATTTTGACAGGTGGGTGTGCGACGACCTGCCGGAAATGAAGGGTGCCTTGGAGAAGAACATCCTAAGCGACTACGACACCCACTCGTACGAAAGTATGCGAGCTCTTTGCGACCGCTTCAACCGCGCGATAGACTCGGTCGTTGCCTTGGTAAGTCCTTTACTTTTCTATCTATGTTATCATTAAATAAAAAAATAATAATTGATTCTAAATTAAAATAAGTATGTATAACATGCTCGATAAATAGCAACTAAGAAAGGGATGAGGTTTTCAATTCAGCTGCCTGCTTTAAGCTTCTTATTACATCTAGTTAGTTACCTTTTTAATTTCGTAGCCAAATGAGAAACAGAACTGTTCTAATTTAGTCATGCCCACGTGTATATCACAGGTTAAATGGCACCAAGAAAATGCATGTATTGGCTGTACCAAACATTTTTTGCGTCGCGTCACTCATTTATTGACGTAAATATGACATATATAAAGTTTTATTGCGACTAGTTTTTCTTTTTATATTTGTTGCATATACTGAAAATCTCTTTGAATAGTTCCATAAACACGTACAAGATACCCCGGCCAATAAACAATATTATATTTTGTGGGAGGGATATCTGCAATCCATCTTAATTATAGTAAAAATGCATAAAGACGTAACGTTGACAGAATTCATTTAAAAAGATAACCAGAAAATTTAACCATCCGCGAAAATGTTATTCGATTATGTCAGATCGACTTAATATTTACTAACCGTTTATTGTTATCGAGTGATTTAAGTTACGAGTCAAGTGAAACGGGCACCGGTGCATTGAGGGCATTCCGCGACCCCCGTACGTAACATCGCGCGACCCCTGCCCGTGTGACTCGTGTCACGTGGATCATAAATATAAACAAGTTTATCGCTCAACGCGACTTTGAATCTGTAGTTCCTATTTGAAAAGTGCCATGTATGTTAATTAAAGGGTGATCTTACACAGGGTGACTTAGACAGACCAAAGAGCAATATCATGGCAATCTAGGATTATTTTATTTTATAATGTACTTTCTTACATGTTAATATGAAAAAATAAAACATAAGTGAAAATCAGGGAAAGCTATCCTATAAATGGATATTTAAATTGGCTGCTTATGTTTCATTTTATAAAGAACAAGAACAACGTGTACCTATAGAAACCGCTTGTCATTAATTGTATATTTAATTTAAAATGAAAAGCGATAGCACTATTATGTAAAGTAAATTAAACTAAAGTTGGCATAGTTTCCTAGTGGCAACGACTTCAATGCCATTTCATTCTATTTATATTATATTTCCTGTGCCGCGTATATGACTAGTTATAACGAAACAGTCAGGTGGTGGTCGTCTACTGTTACGTGGATATTGCAATGTCCGAGAGAATATGGGGCAGCAAGGGCATTGATGACTAGGCGGGTAGTAATATAAGAGGGGACGTGAGGGTTAAAATGGCGTCATCCGCCGAGGACGCAACAAACGATCGATGGTCGTAGCCGTAGCAGACACCGCTTGAGAGATCTATTAATAAATGATGCATTCTATTTACGCCCGCAAATATACAAGTTGGTAACGATGGTCTAATATAAAACAAACATGTCTATTGTATATAACTTCGAATTCATTATAGACGAGTGTAGTTTTAATAACACAACGGGAAAAGCATACGCGAAAGAACGTAATTTTTATTACAAGAATTTTAACATGAGTGTCATAGATACTAACAATATTAATTCATTAAAGTTTAACACGTACAAGTATCAAACAGCTTGTAGTTCCTCATAGCAGACTCAAGGTTACGTACGTGCTAAGTATGCGGGTGCAAGTAATCGATCACGGTGACATCATTAACATTTAAGATATATTTGGTACCTCAACGCTTTATGAAATACTCACTAAATAAAAACAATAAGATTGTTTAGAATTAACTATACCTTTATATGGAAATGTTCATATATGTATTTTCACAAAAAGTAATAGTTTAATTAATCATAAGCAAACGCGAAAGAACTTAACATTGCTGCGGACTTTGTATATCAATACAGAATATACATATATTTATATCTTTCTAATCTAAAAGTCTAAAAGTATAAAATATATAATTTACCATAACAACAGACCAGCCTTCTGCTCGCCTAGTCAAATTGTGTTACTGCACAAGTGTGGGTGGAAACACAGGTGCACTTGCTGCAATAGAATAACTAATAATTATCCTAAAAGACTTAAAATATCATTTAATTGATATAATGAAGTACCCAAAATAAATGTATAAATATATATATTTTTTCTAATTCGTCATAATTTAAATATGGACTTACAAAAACCTCATCATTTTAAGTTTCATATAAGTATAGATTCAACTATCATATTCATATCATATGTTTTTGTAATAATTTATAACTTATAAAATGTTTGACTTGTGAAAGTCTGTGGAATTACCTACTAAACTCAGTCATCGACATTACCGTCGATCTTCGAGTTGATTGACCTCAGCACGCGGACAAACGTCTCAACCAAAAGTTGATTGCCTTCACTCATTGTTTTAAAGTCTAAAGACTGTATATGTGATGAGTATTATAACGTTATACCGACGCGTTTGATAGATTTTAAGTGCACGCTCCATAACGCATTTATTAACCTATGTAAATAAAGCAATAGAAAAATAATAATAGTCTTATTCAAATGAGAATCGATTAAAATTGATGTTGTTCGCACACGAGGGCGACGACCGCAATATTAAGCGAACGCGAATGTCTCACCGAGTGTTAATGACCTTTTTTTGACTACGCTAGAGCATACAGAATTCAATAAATTTTAATAATTATTTATCGCTTAATCAACTTATCGGAGTGATAAATTGAAAACTTTGGTCCTTGTAAAATAATAAAATATCTCGCAACATTCTGTGTTCAAAATAAACTGCAATAAGGAAATTTAGCGATTTTTTAAAACCATTTCATGTTGACGCAAGTTAACGGTAGAGGTGTCCTAAAACATTAATATATTTAACTAAATAAATATGAAATAATTAAATTATTAAATATTTAACCTGAACAAACAAGGAGTGCTCGAGGCCGAGCACCCACAATGTTCAGCTCTATGTTGGTGCTGTTATTAGACCAGATGTTGGTTTTCGCCCACTTATTCCTATTACATTACATTCGGAACAAGGTGTGTATCTCTACAATGTGTGGGATATGAATCAGAGATTTTAATTAATTTAATTTGAGTTGTAATTAAATCGATCATAACTTCAAAATAGCTAAATAAATGTTGTTATGCTATCCCAATCAATGTTGTGAATTTGTGATGCTTTCATTCCATATTTTTTAATGGTTTCTGCAGTACATTTTCATTTGAAATTTGGATTTTAAAGTCCTTTCAAAATGAAACGGCACTGATTTTCTGACGAATGAACTAGACGAAATTCTGGAACAAGTCTCCACAAAAATATTTTAATAATGCGGCTATAGAACTAATATAACTATGCAATTAAAACAGATATAAGTAGCATAAAGAGTAAAGAATTATAAATGTATCGTAGTGCATGACTTTATGCGATATTGCAATCGATTCAAGGTCGTGTACCTACTACGTACGTTGTTCCTATATTTAGGTCATTCTAGCATGAATGCCAAGGTCATTGAATGAAAGTCCTTGAATCGCGAGTAATTTCATATCTAGAAATATATTTTTACTTTTTAAATATTAATTTTAATTGATTTTTAGGACATGGTTTATGAAATTGGTACCGAACGTGTCCAACGGGTTGATTAGTGAGTTAAATATAATAAGATGTACACCTGGTGTACTTTACTTTACCTTATTTTACTTTATCCAAAAACGTTAAACCCTCATTAAATACTCTTATTAATTATATTTGTCATAAATTTGAAATTTTACTCTAATTAACTCCATTATATTATAGGAAAAAGGAACATCACTGCCAGCACAGCGCCTAAACAAATACCCGTCCAGAGGTTTGCTGAAACACATACTACAGCAAACTTATAACCAAGCCGTTGCCGACCCAGAAAAATTGAACCAATACGAACCCTTTTCACCTGAGGTATGATTAATGATAATATCTTAACTCTCACTAGTTGCATACTTAAAATATATTTTCGTACCATTGTAGCTATGTAATGCATACAGCAATACAAAGTATTTTGTAGAAATTTGTTTAAATAATATAGAAATATTTTCTGTTCAGGTATACGGCGAAACTTCTTATGAGCTAGTATGTCAAATGATAGATCAAATAGATATAACTGCCGAAGATGTGTTCGTGGATTTGGGATCCGGCGTTGGCCAGGTTGTGCTACAGATGGCCGCGGCGACACCTTGCCGCATCTGTTTTGGCGTTGAGAAAGCGGAAGTGCCTAGTAAATATGCAGAGGTAAGTTCTTATGCATAATGTATGACTTTGTTTTCATACCCGCCATAAGCTTAAATACGTATTACAGTGTTTGGCGATTGTTAAAATTATGTTTTTATCATTTACAGAACATGGATTCAAATTTTCGAATGTGGATGAAGTGGTATGGCAAAAAATATGGAGAATACAAATTGATAAAAGGAGACTTTTTGATGGACGAACATAGAGAAAAAATAAATTCAGCGACAATTGTTTTTGTTAACAATTTTGCGTTTGGGCCCCACGTCGATCATCAATTGAAGGAAAGATTTGCCGATTTGAAAGATGGAGCAAAGATTGTGTCTTCAAAGAGCTTTTGTCCGCTTAATTTTAGGATAACCGACAGAAACCTAAGCGACATTGGGACCATCATGCATGTTAGTGAAATGTCACCGCTGAAAGGTTCAGTTTCCTGGACGGGAAAGCCAGTATCTTACTATTTACACATAATAGATAGGACCAAATTAGAGAGATACTTTCAAAGACTGAAAAATCCGAAACTCAAGGTCAGCAAAAGGGTCTGTTTCCAATCGCATCATATTACTTATTGCTATTTATAATGCATGCTTTATAAGATTTTCATATGAAAAAAATATTACATTAAGAAAAAGTAAATTCAAAATTGTTAAAAATATCAAATACAGTCGAAGAATTGGAGTATTGAAATAGTAATTTAAAATTGTTATTTATCTTATGTTACGTGATTTATCTAGTGACGTATTTTATATATCATGTTTATCAATACAAAACATGGATTATGATATGTGCATATTAGAATAATATGTGAAGTTATAGTTAATCGTTTTAAGATGTAGTTACAATATGTGTTTCGTGCAGGGAATTCAAAACGGATGTGAAGAGGGAGAAGGGAGCAGTAAGAGGAATGTTAGCGCGCCACCAACAAGGCAACCGACGCCCGACTTGCTCAATGGCAATAGCAATCACAGTACCGGCTCACTGCCAGAAAGGAGACGAAAGGTTGCGAGACCGAGACCTATAAGGTACATTTTTTTTACCTAATTCAATGTTAAATAGAACTAATAAGGCTGCCTGGCAGACATTGCTGCGATAAGACCTTTCTATACAAAATTGTTGATGTTAAATAAGGACAAATAGATTCGACGTCGTAAGTAATTTAAAATGATTCAGAAAGTAGCAGTATTTGTCTAAAAATACTTCTAAACTAGTCCAAGTGTTAATTACATAAATATAATTACGCATGGACGTCGTAAGCACTGTCCATTGCCTTTCATATAACTCGTTGAAAAAATATTTAAAGGTATTTTTGATTTTAAAACTTAATTAAACAATTTAATTAACTAGCACACCCCGTGGTATAACCCGCAAACCTTCTCTTCCCGTGGGAATTCCAGGGATTAGAAATTTTTATGAAGTTGAAAGAAGACTTATACATCTGTGAAAACCGCATTCGAATCAAATCAGTAGTTTTCATGACGCGAGCTCAAACATACACACATTTTTGGGTATAGAAACCAAAAATGTGGTAAGATTTTTTTGTCCGTCTGTCGATACAGTAACAACCTCCGCAAATTATTTTTTAAATATCTTTAATGTATAGAAAATGAAACTGGTATAACAAGTTTAAGAAAAAAGCTGAAGCTTTGATTTAATCATACATGTAACATTTCGAGCTTGAACAGTTGACGGTGAGCATTAGTTTATTGTATGTAAAACAAATGAAATCCACAGGGGTGAGAACGGCAGAACGCGAGCGCGCGCGACGGTGGCGAAGCGTCGCGTGGCGCGGCGGTCCAGCGACGAGAGCGACGAGGAGTCCAGCGGCACCGACGACGCGCCGCCCGGCCCCGAGCCCGCGCCGCGCGAGTGGGGCGCGCCCTGGGCCTCCTCCTCCGACTCCAGTCAGTATACCCGCTGTTACACCACTAGAGTAAGCTCTTAGCCGGTCCACACTACCTCATGTGTACGAACTTTCTTCCGAGAGGTTCGCGTACTGGGAATGCCACCAGTAGCTATGATTGTACAAAAATATACAATATATCCGTTAATAGTTGTTTAATTTCAATGGGTAACAATCACAAAGAACCCAAATAACCAACATGATATTTTTTTCCTTTCACTCAAACCGGTGATTGTTATGAGTATATTGAGTTTAGAACATTGGGGTGGTAATGGTAATCGGTAACATTAAAAAGTATTTTTGTATTACAAGCCAGTACCAGTGAACCTCTGAGAAGAAAATTCCTATCGTAAGATGTATTATTTTATGATATAACTTGGGATGCGTTGTGTCTCCGAAAATATTTTATCAAGATGATTAATGAGCAATAAAATGAATATCCAAATGTTAATTATACAATAAATCCCATTCTATAAATTAATGATACAATTCTAGGGATTATTAAAATTAAAGGAAAATACAGTACGTGGAAAACCTGAATGACATGTTCGGGTATTTCCAGTTTAATCAAAGGAAATTATTTTTGTGCAAATGAAGTACAGGCTTGTGCAAAACAGGATTTTATGCACAAGTTACAAATAATGAGGGCTCATGTTTATTATATCAAAAGCTGGTTTTAATATAGTAAAGTATAAAAAGATCATGTACAATATGATGTTCAATTAATATATAACTTGAAAAACATTATATTTTTTGTGAGAAGCCCAGATTTTGTGTACTTGAGCATTGTATACATGCAAGTATAGCAGAACAAATAGACAAGCATGGTGGTGGTTGTTGCACTGTTTAAGAAGCTGTAGATTATCTGAAGTAATAATATCCCTAATTACTGACCAGTGTTACAATACAAACTAGGCAATGTCTTCCACTCTGCTTGGCAACATTTCAGATAATAAATAAATGTCGCTATTTTATTTCACATAAATGTATAGTTCTGACTTGCCGAAACAGTAAAGGAAAAATCTAAATTTTAAAATATATCTGTTTAAACAACTAGCAACATTTATTGCATTAGAAACCTGAAAAGACTGAAAGTATAAATGGAATTTGAAGTATCTATCTGGAGTTAATTATATAATCTTTCTTCAAAAATTATGTCACAGGACTCCTGCTATGCTTAACATACAGCGGTCAGAGTATGCTCGGTTTCATATCCACTCTATAGACTTATGGAATCATTCAATCTGTTTGAGGCAATCAGCACGGTTTCATTTGGAACTATTTTGAACAGTTTGGATGTGATGTTGAAACCTTGAATCTCAAACAGACATTTTTGAATAAAGGATTTAAGAGGATCCTTTCAAATATCATACAATGTTGTGTTTATTAAGAGATAAAACGGTCATAAACAAGCTTACTTCATCAATCTACCCGACATCCTCTGTTTAACAGGTTTGTTTAAATAGTAGCCTGTGCTTAGCAGTACATATTATTTTATATCCAAAATCCAGTAAGAATAAGCTACTTGTTTCCTAGTTAGCTGAACATTCATTACTTCTATGCTAGATAACCTCATAAGTTTACTTCCTCATCACCTTATTGCATGATTGTCTACATTTCTTAGTTTATCTTTATGTTAATATATTGAGAAAGGTTATAGTAACTTCCTCTTTAAATGCATCTGCAAAGTATTTTCATTATTATTTTTTTTTTGTACATTTTTCTAATGTTAACTAAAAAATGTTAGCTAAAAGGCACTAGCTTAGCATGTTGAAATAACATAGTTGTAATCAAATCATTCTCTGCTTGTTACATTACTTTGCAGGTGTGATTATATGAAGATTAACCAGTTTTTGAAAAATAAAAAGCATTCAATTTGTTAAAAAATATAGAAAAAAAATATTGGTTGAATAATTTAGAACAACGAAAATAAAAATAAAGAGCCTTTAACATTAAATTATTCTGTAATATTTGTCATTCCAACATAAGGGTTACACACCTCCAAAGTGGTGTTCAAACATTGGTATTAAAACTGACGTTGAAAATTATATACTCAAATTTTGTCTACATCATGTTGTTCCGACACCACAACTGATTTGTAAAACAAATATATTTTATAATGTTATATGCAAGAACACACTGGCAATTCAAGGAGATCACTATCCGCTACTATTACAATTATATTTTTATACCAATGGATGCGTTTATTATACTATTGTATTTTTTTAAGATAAACGTGTTCACAGTTTGATGCAACTGGATTTATAAGCGAATATTGTGTTCAGATCGTCGCGGTCGCAGCACGAAGCGCAGTGCGAGCGCGGGCGGCGCGCGGCGGCGGGCGGCGCGGGCCAAGCGGCGCCGGGCCGCCAGGCCCAACATCGCCGGACTCGACCTGCTGCACTCCACTACGCTCGCTTCCACTATACATAATGGCGCTGTAAGTTTGTCTATATGTTTTTTTGTAATACTATACATAAACACATATTACAAAAAAACATTTTGTGTTTATATTTGTAATGGTGTTGCGCATCTACTCCATTATTTGTTTGTAGTATTTCTTTCCTTGACCACCGGTTACCTGAAAGATATCGTTCTTTACCGATAAGGCCGCCCATTTGTACTGTATTTTTTACTATTTTATTATCTTGTTAGTTTTGGTGTGTGGTGCGAAATAAAGAATTTATTCATTCATTCATGCCGACCCGGTTGTATGTTAAAGTACAAAAAAAGTATGTTTAAGTATATCTAATTATCTATCAGTTATCTAGTTTCTATAGTACAAGCTTTGCTTAGTTTGGGACTGGATGGCGTAGTGTGAAATGTCCCTAAATATTTATTTATTCAAATCATGTCATCAGGTGACGGCGCCGCCGCCCGGGTGCGTGGAGCAGCGGCTGTCGGCGCTGGGCGTGCAGCTGCAGTCGCCGGAGCGCCTGCACTCGGAGCTGGAGATCCCGCGCTCGCCGCACACGCCCTACAGCCTGCAGCTGCTGCTGGACATGTTCCGCGACCAGTACCTCGCCTTCATCGCGCGCATGAACTCGCCCGAGTACGCGCAGGACATCCGCCAGCAGATCGATAAGGAGAAGGTGGGTTAAACGCGATTATTTGAACTCAACATCGAGTTTGAATTTTTTATTTATTAATAAGTGTTCCCTTAAAGCAACTAAGTTCTTACACATTTTTTTGTAGCAAAATTCAAAGTTGAACTTTTATAAACAGCAACATTTAATTTGGATTGGAATGTAGCTTCCTCTTTTCTTAGCTTCCAGAGTTATAATTCGTACCACAAAAACTGTAATGTAATGAATTTGCAGGAAAGAAACCAAAAATTAAAGTCAAGGGCCTCTCAGTTGGATAAACAAATAAGCGTCCTTATAAGCGATAGTGTGGCACTATTGAAGGCTCGTATGAGTGAGCTGGGTATACACGCTAACAATACCGTCGATCTTTTGGCCAAGGCGAAGGAAATTGTCGGAAGACATAAGGAGCTCCAGAGCAAAGCGAGCAAACTGCAAGCTCAGGTAAATTATTTCAATAATACTTACCGCCAATGTCGTAATTACTTGTTATACAAACTCTCACTGACAATGAAGAATGTTAACAAATTTTGATTTTTAGCTTTTCATATTGCTTTTTTAACTAAAAAATACTGTTGAAAAAATTATTTTGTTACGTCAATTAGTTTTTGATTTATAAGCAAAACAAATCGTAACCGCCCGACGCGGCGATTGCGGCGGTGTGACGTCATAAAACAGACACCTCATGCGCTCGCTATAGCGCTTCCCACACGTACTATAGTTACTGCGAAGTAGCGCGGCCCGCGCGGCGTCTGTTTTGTGACGTCACAAGCGGTCACGTGACTTTAGCGGAACTCGAAAGTTTCAAAGCTTATAAAATGAAAACTACTTGGTATTTTTGACT
>LQNK01000185.1:1428059-1459174 GCA_001586405.1 Phoebis sennae | reverse complement strand
CCCCTCTTTCTAAAATCATATACAATTGAATCTCACTCCGTCTGAGTCAACTACCCTCTTTACCCCTCAACTACCCCTTTCTAAAATGATATATCATATACAATTGAATCTCACCCCGTCAGGCGGTTTCCTGAGGTTGGCGGGCGCGGCGCCGGTGGCGGCGGCGAGCTTGTTGGCGGCCTCCGCCAGCTCGCGCTGCAGACGCAACGCGACCTCGTTGGAGCGCGACACTTCTTGTTCGAGCTCCTTGATTCGGTTCTCTCGCTGCATGCCTTGTTTACCACCAACTATCTGTTGACCGAGAACATCATGAAGAAGGCATAGATAATAATTAGACGTGATGTTAATTTCACAGATTAGAGAATAAAAGGCAGATGTAGTGTTCCGAAGACTCGAGTGACGCTAACTGCACGTACGTACACGTGCATCTGTGAAATTTGAACATTTCGTAGCTTTCGTGATGTGTTATGTCAAACTAGGCAAACATTTTTGTATTTGCCTTTGAAGTTTGTATTTGCTTTTCGGCGTCACTCAAATCTTCGGCCGCACTCCATCTGCCTTTTATTCTCTAATCTGTGGTTAATTTATAATATTTATTATTCACAATTTTTGAAACAATTACAACTTTAGGTGTTATTTGTATTGAGACAGTTTATACTCACTGTTTTTTTAACTCGGTTTACACCGACAGTTTTAGATCGATTCGTAGGTCCTTCATCAGGAGGAGTGAGACTTTTTAGCGGTCACGTCTCTCCTCGCAAGTTAAAAAACAGTGAGTAAACCGTCCCAATACAACTAATTATACGATGACTTAATGATCGTTAAATCAATATATAACTTTGGGTGTTTTTATTAAAATTAAAAAAATATATCCCGCGATACCAGGAGCAAATTTAAAAATAATAATATCGATAATAAATAGAACAGTTAGTGTTATCTAAAGAAAGGAACTTACTTCTAGAAGTTTTTTTTCTTGATCGGCTTTCTCCTGCTCCAGCTGTTCGTTTCTTCTTTCAGTTTTCTTTAACTTGAAAGACAAAACCCTACAATTCTTGATAGTTTGTTCCAATTCACGTCGGAGGGACGTATACTCGTCGGCTTGGTCCTCCCTGTATAAAGAAAATGTTAAACATTATTACTTCAATCTATACTAATATTATAAAGATCTGTTTGTTTATATTGAATAGGCTTAGAAACTACAGGATCAATTTGGATGAAATTTTGTATAGAAATTCTTTGAAACCCCAGGAATGACACATACATATAGAACATACGCGGACAACTCCGGGGATATACGCGGGCAAAACCGCGGAGTTCAGCTAGTAAACAATGAGAGCGTATAGACTCATAATTTAAATTAATAATCTGTAATCTATTGTACTAACGTCAAGAAATTTTTAATTTATGTATAATCTTATCGTTCAATAAAAGTAATTAATATTCTTCAATCGTCTTATAACCTTTAATGAAATATAAGGTTTTTTAGTTCTTTTAGAAACTTTCTGATAAACATTTCTTCCGCCGCGTATCTCAAGCATGGGAATCTACGCATAGTCGGTACAAAATTATGTTAAATTGAATATAGGTAAAAGCAACGCCTTGAAATGTCAAATAAAAAGTTATTTTCCACTTTTTATTGTGAGGAAGTCGGTTCTATTTTCTCACTAAAAACTTATATAAGTTTAGTTAAAAGGCCCTTACCTAAAGTTGTCCTGCATTTCTTCTATTTCCTCTTCAAGATCCCGAAGTTCCTTCTTCATATCTTCATTTTCGTCCATTAATTCTTCACACAAAGTTTCCGCGGCAAGTAATTTCGCTCTCAATTGTTCTATCTGTCGAGTTTGAGCCTCCACAGATGGTCGAGACTAGATTGAAATTTCATTATTTTAGGATTTTAATTTTCTTTTGATATAATGTAATTCATTTATAACGTTACGTTTATTTTCCATAGGTTAAATTTATTACTATATTTTAATAATATAGATTCTGCCTACGGCTTCAGGGTTTATAGATCCATAAGTGTATTATTTCACCTAATTCAGCTAATATTCTATCTATATATGAAATTTTTATTTATCTTACCTCGAGTTCAGCTTCCATTTCCTTTATCTTCAATGTAAGATGTTTCTTTTCGTCCTTCAAGTCTTCATTTTGTGAGGTAAGATCATTGACTTTTTGCTGTAGTTTCAACACTTCGGAAGATCGGCCTATGGAGTATTTGTTAACGGTATCAATGTTTGCTAATCTTCGAAGCAGGATGTCACTTTTCTCCTTTTCTACTCGTTCACAGCGTTTTTTGAGGAAGTCCACTTCTTGCTTTAAACTCTCTATTTGTTCCTGTTATAGAGAAAAATGGATTTTTAACATACTTACTATGTAATTGATAAGTATTGAATACCCAAGCAAAAATAGAAGACACTTTAGAACCTCGTGGGATAGATGAATTAAATTGTGATTTTAATAATTTGAAATTGCAAAGTAAAAAGGAGTGCAAAAGAAAAGTCATGTTTAATAGCGAATATTTATTGTTATGCGTTGTGCGCGATTTTGCTGCCGTAGGATCAGACATAATGTAGGATTATAATGGTAATCGAATTTTTCAAATCAGTTAAGTAGTTCCGGAGCCTATGCAATTCAAACAAACAAAAAAATCAAATCTTTCCTTTTTATAATATTACAAGCCACGCTCCGCCGTTTCACCCGCGTAAATTCTGATCCCGTGGGAACATCATGTGATGCGCGCACAAACATACAATTAGACAGAGTGACAAAAAAATCTAACCACATTTTTCAGTTCTATATCGAAGTAGTCTCTCTTAATTATTTTTTAAGAATTAATTATTTTTTTTAAATTTTCATTTCTACAGTTTTATTTTACGTAAATATATTAGATATAGTGTAGACAAGTGTACCTGCATCTCTCTAGCATTTCCATCAACGAGCGTGGTCTCCGTGTCGGTGGTGGTGCCCGCGAGGCTGTGCTCGTCGTCCGACGTCTCGTCTTTGTCGCGAGTGGGCCCGCCGCGGAGCGGAGGCTTCGAGTGTGCAGGGGTGCGGCTGCTTTTTACCTAAGTTTTTGATATTAGGTAATTTTATACCAGTAGTATTGAATATTTTTATTAATAACAATGTTCTTGATAGATTGTATTGTGACTTCTTGGTAGAAATGCATTTTAAATTTATCATCAGGTCCTGATGATGAATTTTCGATACCGGTTATAATTAAATAAAGTTAATAATAAATAGTGGAAATAGTGTAATATACCTTTATTCAATACTTAATAACAATATTTCTTTATTACTTTGGTAAAAATTTGCGTATTGATTTTTTTCTTTTATTAATAATATTTATAATTGTAAGAAAAAAAAATAATTAAATAAGACGTCTCGTAGTAACAAACATGGCTTTTAACATATTATAGTTAGTCGCTTCTTGCTTAGTTATGAAAAAACAAAGTTGAAGTTGAAAAAAATGAAGTTTGTTTGGTGGAACAATAAAATGTTATTTTATTTTATTTTATTAAAAAACAGTGATACTTAGACATTTTACTACATAAAAAGACCTAATTTTTAATTATTAGTCATTGGTACCTGCATCATAAAATTGACATCATCTTTAACAGTGGATTTATCTTCTTTGGGACGAACGGGCTTTTCTTCTTCTTTACTTCGGGATAAACTTCTCCTTTCGCGTTCTTTTTCCATACTTGATTCCTTTTCAAAACTACTTTGAGCTTTCATTAACTGCATCTGTGAGTTTCAAATATAAGATCAATATTCATTATCAAACTTTTCGAAAAATGTGTTAGGGACTGCATTTATACAAAGAGGATATTTGAAGAGCTAAAATAGATTGACAGTTGACATTTGAGTAGCAACTTTTACTGCAACAATGCTCAACGAATTTTATTTTAATTCTTTTAATTAGCATACGTGGTAAGCATAGTATCATCGCTCAGTGTTCATCGGAATAGCTCACTATACTTAGACATATTTTGAATCCGCATTAGGTGATGCCTGTCTCATAAAACCAATATACCCTGAATGTTTTTCAATAATTCTCGATGTTTATAGCTTTGAATAAAAAGTAAGTGCTTAACGTATTAAGATTAATTCCTTATCTAATTAATTATAATGTCGTTTACATTGCCAAATGTTAAAATGATGACGACCTTTCGGCTATTTTTAGTGTCGGTTCGGAACACGCTTGAAAGCTATGGCAATCCGTCTGTTGCGGTGACCTACTTGAAGCGCACACCAGATTTATATCACGCGGTAAAAGGAGATCATTTGAGAAATCTTTTTTTTAACACGCAAAAGGACTATGAAAATTCTATCCCATATAGACAGACTTTGTTCCGTTTTGTATTAGTCACTGCGATTTATCTTGTTTAAACGCATTGCTGTTGTTAAATTCAATAGATTAATGTTATCGAATTGGGGTAGTAAATTTTATTGGGTATATAAAAAGAGTATGCAGATATCTGAGCAGTAAAAATGTAATATTATGTAAATGAGTCACAGCCAGGGATTTGTTCTTCTTTTACAGTCCAGTTTCAGTTTAAACGTTACAAACGCTTTTCTATAAATAAAACATGTAAAAAGTGGACTAATTAAAGCACTCGTACAATAATGATTCAACGTAGTAAGAACTAAAAGTTATCAAAATAAAATTCTTGGCACTGTTTTGTACGCATTCTTTGTACATATAGACGATAGTGACAATGTACCTTTCTGACACGTTCTGCCAGTGAGTCATTCTTATTGATGGTGATTTGTGCTGCGGCCGGCGGTGGCGACGGCGATGGACGTCGAACTGTTACAGATTCTGTCAAAGCAAAAGCATTGAAGGAATTAATTACATATACATACAATTTAAGGACAAAAAGCCTACAAAGGACCTATTATAAAGGTCATTAATGCGTAAGCTCAATCGTTAGGCACAATTGGTTATTAATCGTAGACTGTTTAATGTAGGCACATTAGACTATTTCGCAGAGAGACTAAGCTTGATCCAGATATAACGAGTGTGTAGAATTTATTGTTTATGACGGCAAAACCGATTAAATTATAGATACTGTATAATTCGGTTTTCAGTGCAATAGGTATTCTTCCCTCTTTATAATTACAAAGTCCACCATATAAAAATATAGCTACACAAGAACATTAATGTTCATTTACTTCATACTCGCATTAGAAACTTAGTCTCCTACGTAATTCGCATAATATAATAAGGCAGGTAGGTATTGACGCCGGGGTGTCAGTACGCGAGGTAAAGGAGTACTTGGAAATAATATAGCGTAATGTTAAGTAAAGGGGTAACCCAAGATAGTTTACCATATATTTGCGTTGCTGTAAATAAAAAGAAGATATTAGTGTTATGACTACAACAACAAATAGATATAAAATATGTTAACTGTGAAATATTATAATGATTGAGAGTGATAAGTTAAACAATTATTTTTTAAAATAAAATCAAGAAGTGATTCGGCTATAGAAAATCACTTTTAATGAATACTTCCTTGTTACAACACTCTACAATAGAAAGAAGAAACGATAGTAATCAATGTACTTACTAATAAATGTTTTAAAACAAAATTAGATTCGATTAACAGCAATAAAAATTGTTTTAGTTTCTTTTTTAATATACCTTCTTTTACCAGATGATGCACAATAAGGTTTTCCATATAAATATCCCAAAAATGTATGAGATCTTACCATTGTTGCTCTGACCGGTATCTATAGACGGCAGTGGTCCTGTAGACCGCCGTTTAGGTAACTTAAGGTTGACAGTGACTGCTGTTGCAGCCTCTGATTCGTTTGCCAAGTCAGGCGTCGACGTCCATGCCGTGGTTTTATTGGACCCTATAGATATTCAAATATTGAAACGGAATTATATCTTTATGAGAGATTGAAAGCCGGTCTTTAAGTCAATGTATATGGACGTTTTTTCTGAAATAGCCGAGATTATCAAGGAGGACATTGAGTTCGTCGTTAGGTCAAACATGGTTATGCTTGATCTATCTATAAAAGCAGTTGCTTTCATGAAAAACTTCTACTACTACCTACTGCTACTTCGTAGGTACATATTAGGTACTCACATAAATATCGCTACCATAATTTTCGTTCTGTTACATTTCTATTCACGAAACATAACATTTTAAGATACTATACATCTCTTTCTAGTTACTTTATATCGAAACCAGATTTAAATCTGCATATTATCTATTTTGCAATAAGTCATGCAACATATAAATAGAACTGTTGCACATAAAATAAAGAGTACCAACCCGAAGCGTCTTTTTTGGCAGGTTCGTTGTAGCTGAGGTTAACGCTTGAAGACCAGCCGCGGCTTGTCCTCTCACCGTCTGCGCCATTCTCCTCATCACGACCGCTAAAATCATTCTCCTAATGTAATACATAGTGGACAGGCGACTCTATCCTCTCCAACATCCTAGTAATGTAATAAATGCGAGTTGATTGCTACTCTTTCACGCAAAAACAATTGAACTGATTATGACGAAGCTTGGTATGCATATAGGTAAGGACCGGGTCCTTAATGGCTGAGTTTTTATTCCGGAATTTCCACGTGTTCAGAAGTTGTGCTAGTGAATCCACGGCGCATGGCTGGCTCATCATAAAGTTCGGCCAAGATCCTGCTTCTAAATGACAAAATCGATCATTATAAGCTGACTCATAAGTCATATATCGTTGAGAAAGAAATGTTACTTTTAATTAACTACAGTTTCAGAACCTTCAGTTGTCTTATTTGTTAATATTTTAATTATTTAGGTACTTCTTTTGCCTACCTATCTTCCTATTTACCTACGTTTGCCCGCCCCTACATCGTGAAACTCCCATTGAACAAAACGTCTAAATTGTATTAGTCTTACAGATCTTCTATGGACAAGTATTGCGTCAATCCGACTAGGAGTAATGCAAACAATTCGAGAATTCGTTCAGGAATTTGGAATTGTGCCACGATTCTCTTTTTATGGTCTTACAACGGACGAACATGTTGCTGATGCTTTTTATCTTTTACGACTTATATCACTTTATGGTTTTTAGGATTCCTTGAAGCTATCGAATGATTTTCAATTATGTCATTAAATCTTTTATATGTATAACGTTTTAATAGACAAGGACGTTAAAAACGTATTCAAATAATTTGGTATCAGTGAGGAGTGCACTAGTTGGATAAGTTTATTTTATTCCTAATTTGCATTGCATGAAATTATATTGCATGTGTTAGTTACCTCTTTACAAATTTAGATGTATGCCTTGGCGGTATAACAAATCTTAAACGTGTCAGCTGGAATAAATTATAGGTTCCGGTTCAGGTTCAGGTTTCAGGAATCACTGCTTTTTTGTTAATCATTGCTGCCTTAACCTAAAGACATACATTTTCAGCAGATTGCAGAAGATAAGTAAATGAGGCAGAGAACGTTGCGGTCACCAAACTAAGGTATCCTATAAGTGCAGATATAAATAATGCATCACATTTAATCTCCTAAAATAAACAGAAACCTGGAGACGGTTTCGTTATAAAAAAGAGTAAAGTTGAAATTTTGTTCTTTCGGCAGACGATATTTCATCGCCGGGAAGATTAATTTTGCTGTCAAACTATAAACATTATGTTGCAACTTTACTCATGTGTTGATGACATTTTAAATGTTGCGTTTGAATAATTGTTAAATAATTCATGGTTACCAAAGATCTGTAAATTTTATTGCCGCGCTCTTATAGATATTACTTATAAACATTTGTATGACAAACTCTACCATATGTGTACCTATGGAAAATACAGTTTTAGGGCACGAAATATCTACATATTATGTGTTTTGTAGTACTGAGATCAATTCGAATGTATATATTGAGGTATCTATTTGAATTTGCCTATTTTCGTTGTTGGTTTGCTTCGGGAGCCCAAGATTAAGCATAAGATAAGCTTAATTTATAAGCATGTAAAGTACCTATACTTCCAAAATCTGTTGTTTCGTAAAATAACCTTCTACTTCAGGTTATTTGTCATATAGTTAATCCTACGTTGCTTTTTTAGTTCTGAGTTCATTTATTATATTAGAATTTTAATACAAATAAATCATTTTGAACTGGACATTATACTTTTCCTATTAGTAATTTTTAGACCTACCCACATAAGTTGACATTAATTGGAATATTTGATATAGATATTATTCTTTCTTTTAACGATATTCATCATATCATCACCTACCGTGATGATGGCGAGTTCCAGCTAGAGAGACTCGGTGTGGATGCAGTGAAATCATCTTCTCTTTTTCGGCCGCCGTGTTCCTTGTAATCCCTGAAGCATCGCTTGCAGCGTGTCGGCCATCGCACTTGAGGGTGGAAACCCAAAGGGCACATCGGGTCACCCTTCGCCATTGGATATAAATGATGCATTTTCACAGCACTTTCTTTACACTCTCATCAAATGCACTTTTCAAATGTAAACAATTTCACGTAAATGCCACAGACTGAATCTTTTCACTTCAATGCATACCTCGTTTTATTATACAATCCACTATCCCCGGAGTTGCACATTAGAAGTTAGAACTTACTTCAATAATCTATAACGTTTATGGAATGAATTGTCTGGTTAATAGTTAGGCAATAATATTTAACTAGCAACGTGGTCGTGGCACTCATTCGTCTGCACCGCACAATAAAAATATCCCACTGCCAGCATCAAACCGGGCGACCTAAATCTGTATGAACTAACTGTTTATGAATTTCTTGAATGATGCGCGCTTTTGAATCAAATATTGCGAATTTTTAAGATGTGCCACGGTCGTTTGAAGAATTTTGCAGTGCAATTATGTCCGTTTTTCTTTTTTTTTCTTTATGGGTCGGGCGCGGGGGATCAAGAAAACGCGGCGCAGGCGGCGATCTGGCCGGTGCTCCGGGGACTGGCACTTTCACGGGCAGCTTGCCAATGCGCACCGCTGCGCCACTTATGCTCTATTACAGCACACGTTGCTGGACCACACGCTCCTGCTCTCATCGTCAATAAAAATAAAACGGCCCGTGTTTATAATATACGTCGGGAGCATCTCGCACGCATACTGCGCGTTTAACAACTGCAGCTAGCTCCATTTACATTTAAAGCAGTTCGAGGGAATAGATTTGTGGAAATGCGTGTTTAACGTCGGTAGTTTAATTTTACAACGATCACGTGGTCGTGAATGAAGGTTGACGTCAAAAGAATACATGGAAAACTTTTGCTTCTAAATAATTTTTATTTGTGAAGTGGTGTTCGTGCCAAGTAGACATATTATAATTTATAAGATATCAATAGATGAAGATTTATTGCTTATGATATAATTTAATACATATACCAAAAATATCACTAATAAATAAAACTACAGTTATAACGGCCGAGTATTATAATTACTTTAATATATAACAAATATAAAAGTTACATCATTTTATTATTATATTTGTGACTTTTATCCTTAATTAATTATCTTTTATAACTTTTTTTTTATTTTTGTTATTGAGCAGCCATTATATTAAAATGTACATATTTTTTACGTATTTCAACAAAAATCACCCTCGTTAAGTGGTTCATCTTCCTTTTTATCGTAGACCAGCGTTTTGTAAATAACTTCCTCAAAATGTAAAGCATTGAGACCTTTTGGTTCGGCCACCTTTATTTTTACGTCGCCAGGATAAAGAATCTCTCCTTTGTTTTTCGTGCAACCCATGACAAGTGATTTTTGCAGTTTATCGATACAAGGTATTTCTGAAAATAAGAAAAGCATCCAGTTATATAATCATTTTTAAGCTTGAGGGAGCCAAGTATACTCGCTTGGAAACGGGGTCGCCCTTGATATGGACAGGTTACCACATCCTTAAAGTATAGTCGATATATCACTATGTGATACAATGTATGTAATCGTTCGAATCGTAACGATTTATTTATGAGTTGATTCATATTAAGCATGTATAGGTACGTCCATCTCTGCTATTCACTTCCTAAAATCCTATCTTGAATCTTCCATTATATGCGATGTATTTAAATAAAAATCAAACAAAATTTTATTATAACACATTCGCTCAGACACAAGGTCTCAATATTTGAATTACTTTATAAATTAACTTATTTCATTTATAAATTACCATGTGTGAGGTTATTGCATAATCATTCGTAGATATTTAACAATGCTTACCAGATGTGACGACTTTCTTAATAGGAGTTCCGAGAGAGGCCTCGATGACTCGCACGTCTCGTACCAGCTGCTTGAACTCGGTCGGAGTCAGCGAGCACACGTGATCCGTTCCCTTCATACCTTTGTCTAGTGTTATGTGCTTCTCTAATACCTGCAAAACAAAATATTGAAGTCTAGACAAAGCCTAATAAGGAATATGTATATGAATTAAATAACTGATACTTTTTTATTCAATTTCTATTCCACTAGATTGTACATAATAATGTTTTCATTATAATTTCATTTTGAATAAGGAAGATATTCACTTGTTGTTTGTTAATGAACAAGGTGATATTACGTCATCGCGCAAAAATGGTTTAAATAGCTGGAATCGGCCCTCCTATTTTATAACTTTTTATTTTGAACCATATCTTGTTTTGCATTCATATAATGATGTACAATGTACACTATCAATATATGTAGTAGGTATTTGAAATACTCCAAGTATTTGATGGGATCTAATGCGTGATTATGGGCCTAATTTATTAATTACACATTTACATGTAACTAGGTATAAAAAAATTCTAATTGCACCAATTACATTTTTTATAAAGTATTGCGTCAAACAATTGGTTGTATAAGAAGTTATTTACCTTTGCTCCTAGAGCAACTGCGGCAAGGGCCACTGCAGTTCCAAGCTCTTGACCAGAATATCCAACGGGTACGTCAAATGTATTCTTATAATCTTGCAAAACAGTTAAATTGCAGTCTTCAAAAGGCACGGGATATGCTGATATGCAGTGCAACAAACAAAACTGTTTATGCTGCGCTGATATGATATCATAAATTGTTTTCACTGCAGTTTTGTCAACCATGCCTGTCGATATTATAAGTGGAATTTTCTTAGACGCTGCATACTTCAAAAATAATAAGTTATTGGAGTCTCCTGACCCAATCTTTATAAATGGTACTTTTAGATTAACCAGAAAGTCGAATGAGACCTGAAAATCACGAAGGTCGAGTAAAAGTTACATACAAATATTTGTACATTGCTCTCCGAATTGTTCTAAACATAGTGCCAAGATTCTGGTAAGTTAAAATTGTATATAGAATATTTCTTCTGACCTTCTATTTAATATAACTGAACATTCCAAGCAATTTAATAGTGTAAAAAATCTTAATATAAAATAATTATCGTTCAACCTATCCATCAACAATTAATGTTTTAATTACTTATTAAGGAATTTAAACTTTTCCTACCATATCCATAGCAGATGCAGTGAAAGGAATTCCAACTTCATGTGCATATTTAAATAGTTCTCTATATTGACTTTCTGAAAACTCTAAATGTCTTTTATGATCTCCGTAAGTTTTGCCCCAAGAGTTAGGGTTATCATAGGGCCTTTCGAGGTACTTTTTTGTGAATTTCTCCTTGAGACATGTTTTCTGAAATTTCACACAACTGGCTCCGGCATCCTGTAAAAGATAATTTTGTATTATTGTTTCATGAGGCAGATCGTAATATTAATATCACCTTGTTTTTATACGCAAATACTCGGTCTGCTCATGACCTATTACTAGTTTTATGTTCATTATTATTTCCTGTAAATATATGCAAAACTCAGCACGATAGTAGCATATATTAATTAAGTAATGTGTGTATCGTACACATTGCACCTTCCTTATTAGAAAACATTAGATTTGTTTAAAAGGAAAAACAACGATATGATGATAAATAAGGAACCAATGTCAATAAAAAGATCACCTTTTCTGTATAAAAAAATATTTCATAGTGTAGTTTAAGTGAAAGGAATTATTTATTTCGTTCATGATCTCTTTGCTTGTAGTCCCTGCTCCCCTTCACGTTACATACAATAGGCCCTAGTGCGTAGGTATATCTATTAGTGATTATTATAGGATGGTGTGATAGGCATCAATACTTTATTGTGTATGAAATGCTCTCTTAACCACGTATGTACAATACTTTTGTTGCCAAATTTCTTATGAACGGGTAAACAAACAAATAATGTTATTTATACACATTCACATACTCAAGTATTTGAACTAACTAAACTACGTCAAAATTTTATATTTATGATAAAAACCAATACAGTTCAAGTGTTTGTTATCAATATTTTGCTTTGTCATGCAAATAAAAATAAAATTGGCCTGAGCAGTAACAAGCATTGATATATTTCAATGGACAAAATAAGATCTAACTAGGAACTAGTTTGACGACTATTAAACTATCATAGCATTGAAAACCTCCACTTGTTGTTTCTTGCATTTCCTTTTACAAAACAAAGGACTGTATTGTTGTTGAATGTTTTTAGGAATTCGGAACTTACCTTGGCAGCCTTAATTAGCTTTTTCGCTATTTCAATGTCACCTTGATGATTTTGTCCAACTTCAGCGATGATAAAACAAGGATTGTTACCTCCTACTTTGATATCGCCTGTTATTTTCACTTCAACCATCTTTATAGCGGGCAGTGTCCCATGGAATAACACACAGAAGGCGATTCTTCGAGTATAAATAAGAAACTGAGAGTCACAATGTAATGGAGAGGTTTATCGACCTCTCGTTTAAGTTTTTGATTGAGTAAATAAGGTCAATTCAATATAAAAGCGGGCATCCCGGTGCGCGCCCGCCGCGCTAGTGCGCGTTGCCCCGTCATGGTACCCACTCCGCATGATAATGATAAAAACCAGTATGCTGAACGGCGTTTATGACCACATCGATATAAGTACTTCAAATACTAAGTACCTATTCATACACATAAATAAAACACAATTGCATATAATAAATTCTTTATTATCTTTCCTTTGTTAACAGAAGCGTATTTTTTACATATTTTCACATCATCTCAATGTTTATTTGAACCAGATCCCTTAATCCATATTTACTACTAAATACATAGTAAGTACATATTATTTAGTTGCACAAGAAGCAATCGCAACGATATCTTGATGGTTTTTGAATCGATCTCCTAAAGCGCGATTTACTTTAGACTCGGTCGGCTTGGTGAGGAAGTTCGATATGAAGCGGCCGGCTTCAATCAACTTCACTAAGTCAATGTTTGTATTGACTCCCAAACCGTATAAGAAATAAACAAGATCTTCCGTAGCGAGATTCCCACTTGCACCGCGGGCGTACGGGCAACCGCCGAGTCCTGAGATAGAAGAATCCACAGTCTTGATGCCAAACTGCAAAAATTAGAATTTAATAATATCACAATGACGTAAGCGGCAGTTCACTAGTGGGTGTGTTTACGTATTTTAATCAAGAATGAAATAACAACGTTTTTCCGTTCAATGTTATTGTCAACATTTTGTGAATTATGTTGCTATGTAAATAGTGTTCTTTGATAAGCAATTCGGTATATTTTTATCAGTGAAGTATGTCCTTTCGACGTTATCAGAACATAAACAAATAGGTATCTCAAGTATTCTAGAACGAACGCAAAATTTCTCAATTTTCATACTGGATTAAGTATATAGTTGACCGTATCTATGGACCTAACTATTATAGTACCTACGTGTAAACATCTTATTGATATCACCAGCTTCTGACCTTTAAAATGAACAAACAACTATATAATCGAATAGTTACTTACGATTCCATAGTCAAGAAGCCCTTATCATTTCCATATATTATCTAAAAATTACGTTATTTGGAACCTTTGCACTATTTAAAAGGCATTTAAAAGTAGAAGTCCGTATCACACAATAAATGCTCTTCTCTTATTGGTAGAAATTAAATTCCATTATGTTATTGAATATATACATTAGAGTTTTGATGTATTACATATAATAAATTTGTTATGTTAAAATTGCACGTTTATTATTCATATGCTACCGCTCCACCTGCGCCGCCTGAAAATTCTAAAGCTTCCTCATCGACGACCCTACAGTCGTTTTCGTAAATGCAACTCAACCGACGCTCAAGTTGTCACTTAATAAGCGTGGTAAAACTCAGATGGAGCAGGAGCATTAATAAAACATTTGATATTTTAATGGCAACTACCCTTATTTTGGTAAGCAAGTTAGGAAAGTTAGTGTTGGAATCATGACATAGCTCGTGTGGACTGATTGAAATAATGATTAATATTAAAAACACGACAAAACACAACATACTGGATGCATAATGCCAGTTTGCTGTCCCCATATCTTTTACACAGTGTAAAAACATTAATGATTTTAATTCACAGTGTTACCATCAAGGGCACAGAAAATTTCAACAATATTTTTATTTTATGCCTCAAAATTTTCCATAGAATATCATTAAAAATAAAAAAAAATGTATTCACTTACCTCTAAACCAGCAACTAGATTGGATAAACCCTGCCCATAAGTGTCATGAAAGTGCAGAGCAATCTTATCAGGTGTAGTAACCTGTAAGATTTCCTTCATGAGTTTCCGAACGGATCCTGCCGTCCCCACTCCTATAGTATCCCCTAGAGAAACTTCATAGCACCCCATGTCCAGAACCTCCTCAGTAATCTAAATAAATAAGAAATTTAATTTGCCGTAGTTCATAATCAGTATTATTATATTTCAAATATTATAAACCATGGTATACATACTTTTGCTATTGCTTTTGGGCTTATTGGCCCCTCATATGGACATCCCAATACACAAGAAACATAAGCTCTAACTCGAAGACCATCTTTTATTGCTTGATCTGACACTTCTTTGAACCGTTTCAATCCATCCTTGACAGAGCAGTTTAAATTCTTCTGTGAAAAAGCTTCAGACCCTGCTGGAAATATTGCTATTTCTTCAATGTTGCATTTTTTCTAGACATAAAATAATATGTATAAATAATACATAAAACAATAACTCTGAAGAATTAATTTAATTGAGTTTGATGGGGGTGATAATGATAAACAAGTCAAACAAGATAAACTTACAGCTGTTTCATATCCTTTTAAATTTGGAATAAGAACAGGATAATTGACACCAGGCTCTCTTTTGATATTTTTCATCACATCCACACCATCACTCATTTGTTTTACCCATTTTGGACTAACAAAGCTGTAAAAAGTACAATATTTTGATACAAGTTATTTAATGAACAATTGCTTTTTTTTTGTACATGTAACTGATTTCTAAACAATAAACGTTTCTAAACAATGTCACTTTACAAAAAATATAATATATGAATTATTAGTACACCTTGCAGATTCAATATTTTTCAATCCAGCAGAGGCCAATTTTTGGATAAGATCCACTTTAATTTCAGTTGGTACAAACTTTGATTCATTTTGAAGGCCGTCTCTAGGTCCAACTTCATAAATTCTTATTTCAGGAACACCACTGGCCTATTGAAGTAAAAATTTAGAATGTCAATCAAAATTAAACCTTATTAACAACTATCCAAACCTGAATTCTTCTTGCAAAGATGTAATTATTAATGTAATTTAGTAGAAATAGTAATTTAGTATAATATTTTTAGGCACTTACAATCAAGCGAGTTCCAGGAATTTTAATTAATTTAACAAATTTTCTATCAAATCGCATTATTAAAATAAATAAGTTCTACTGTATGTGATATTTAAAATAAGTATTTCATTATTCGTGACAATTTGATAAAGTGAGAAACTTTAAGCTAAACAAACAATTCATTCATGATTCAATTAAAATACTGATAAGTGATAACCGATAAGAGTTCCCTCGTTCTAAAACTATGAATATTCAAATCTTTTATTCAAAATTCAAATATTTGGAGTTTGTTCGTACTTTAAATTATTTGTTTTATAGTCTCTGATTTGATAAGATAAGTATCATTTTCAGTTAAATTTATATGGTTCATATTTAAATTATGTACCAAAGCAATTATTGTTTCGTTTATTATAAATAAAATGTCGAATTTAGTTCCAATCTGCCCTTTATTTTACAACAAAATACAAATGATGAAACTTATATCTGTATAAACTGTAAAGTGTTGCTAGAACGATAAAAAAGACTGGTAAACGTGTTCTGTTCCAGTTGTCAATTTGTCAGTTGTCACTTGAATGTTGTGAATTTGTCGTTGCCAAATGCCAATGTCTTTACAAACTTTGAAGCCTGTAATTTATCAATCTGATTTAGCCGGCATTTTGTAGAATTTTGATTATTTCGTACAATAGTTAAAGTTAAAACTTTACCACAATGGGTAAGCAGGTTAATTAACTAAAATATCTGATGGTCACCATTAATGAAGCCCTTCTAAATATGGATAATGTTTTATCTCATTTCAGCCGTTAACAGTGCCACGTCCTTTGTATTATCATCGATTTTAACTCTGTTAATATTCTCTGGAATGCAAATGTATAAACCCATTTTAGTAAAATCTCCAATCACCATTATATTTGGAGGTTACCTTGGGTCTTTAATGTTTATGTTCTTCGTTACTGTATCCTTTTTGATAACATGATAAGTAATAACAAATGTGTAAATTACAGTTTAATAATGTGTTTTTTGGTAATTAGTGTTAAATGCCCCGATATGAGAAAAAATTATATGAGTACTGAAAGGTGATGGACTATATTGTATGTATTCCATCAATTCCATTTTGAATTTGAATCTTAATTCGACTTTTGAGATTTAATATTTTACATCTCATGGGCTTACAGATCTTTGTGGTATTCTTAGACAGATTCAAATGGGCATTACAATAATACGATTAACCAAAGAGTTGGACGAGAGAAGGCTACACGTGGCAGAGATGCGGATGCTAAGATGGATGTGTGGAGTAACAAGAGTGGATAAGATCAGGAATGAGTACATAAGAGGGAGCCTGAAAGTAGCACCAGTGATGGAAAAAATAAGCAGTAACAGATTAGCGTGGTATGGGCATGTCATGAGAAGGGAGGAAGAGCATGTAGTTAGGAAAGTATTGGATATGAATGTGGATGGAGTGAGAGGTAGAGGGAGACCAAAGAAAGTGTGGATGGATTGTGTGAATAAAGATATGAGTGTGAAAGATGTGACTAAGGAGATGACAGCTGATAGAGGAGCATGGAAGAAAAACACATGTTGTGCCGACCCCACCTAGTGGGATAAGGGCAGGAGAAAGAGTGTTATTTCTATAATTCATAGCTCCTGTGAGAATTCCTCTTGAAGCATAACTCAATTTAGGCAAAAGGTAGAACAATATTTTCTTAAAGAAACACTTCAGGCTGTAGGTAATTTGGAAGCAACCTTATTTGGGAAAAACTTCCAATTGAAATTACCAGAGATTGTTTTGTCTATGGCTATATCTTTGATAGCTGCAGGAATGGTACATCGAATTTGTTTTACAACTTGGTAAGTTCTATTGATTATTACTTATCAACATAAAATACTGTTTTTATATTGTATATTGAAATCTATTATTTTTTCTTATTAAATAATATCTACATTTGAATACCCTTGGTATGAAAGTTTATTATATTGCCCTTATTTCTAAATAAATATAAAAAGGTTTTTGATTGCTGCTTTTAAATTTCCTGAGATTAAAGTTAATTTTTTAGCAATAAAAACAGTAAAATGTCTTCTTGCCAAATCAAGGACTACATTAATGTGTTTTACTTTCTTTTTCATTTCAGTTTGATATTTTCTCTCATGACTATCTACTATATGAATAAACTGTCACAAAAGACATACATTACTGCAGCTCAACCGCCTGTTCAAGTTAAAAACCGTCGTCACAAGTAATTACTAATTTGTATTTTAATTATAAATAAATTTTTAATTAAATAAAAGTTGTTTAATTCTCAAAGACAATGAAAATCACATTACATTAATAACTTATTTTAAGTGAAACATAACATTCTCTTTAGTTTTTAGTTATTACTAACTATTTAAAGAGGAAGTAGTATCCTATCTCAATACACAGGATAAATGAAGAAACATTGAAAGCCTCACAGGACAATATTTTTTTTGTTGTTTTACATGAAAGCCTTGTGAGGTTTCACATGTTAAAAACAACCAAATTATACAACATAACATGTTTTTTACTTAACAATTTTTTATGGTTGGAATGATAGAATCAACAGTGAATTTAATAAACTACAGTAAATTAACTTTGTTAGTAACAGGTTAATAAGTGTTTAACTATAGTAAGATAAATTATACTTTTTGGAGAGTGGTTGTTTGCATTATGATTATTTCATTTTTTCTCTTATTCTACATAAAATGTATTATGGTACATCAAAATATTTATTGCACTAGGGTTTTTTTCAAGTAAATATGAACTAAAATAATAAATGACGGAACATATATATAATTTTGAATACAATGTCATAGAAAATTCCATTACCTTTTTACAATAAGCAGAAATGGACTTACTATGTACCTATGTCAATAAAAATAAGTTAAGAAATTTCTATTTTCTATGTCATTAATTCATAAAGTTTTCCATTTATGTAAATTAAAAAAGGAGGTAGCCCTATTAAGAGGGATCATTCCAAAATTACGTGTTCTTTTAATTTATGAACTTGGGTGGAAGTAATAAAAACGGTCAGCCTGTTTGTTTGTCTTTTTTAAATATTTAATTGCCATTTTTTCGTAATTGGGCATTACACTTAAACATTATGTTCTTTTGCACAAATGCATAAAATAGTAGATTTTCTGTTGCTATCATGTTTCAATTTGCTATGAAAAATTGTGCGGTCGTAGGTTTGCGTGAAATACTAAGTATGCTGAGATTGCCTCTCCGTTGAAAAACTATCAATTAATAATGTAATTTAACTTTATACTCCACTAAATCAAGGCTTAATCTCTCTATAACCATAATAATTTGTCGACAACATTACAATATATTACGTACTTGAAAAAACATGAAAACGTAATTTTGGAATGCAGGGTGCATTAAATACTTTTTGTACACAATGGTAGAATCATCATAAATAGGTTTTTGTTAATATTGATCAAAAGTAAATCAGGTATTAGTTGTAGATGGACATTTCAATTTATACATGGGCTTGCTATTGCAAATAAAAACGTTTTTGCAAAAGAAATGCTTCTTTGAAAATCTTTTAAGTATAAAAAAACATTGTATTCACCGATGATGGTGAAAAAGTATTATATGTACTTAATGATAATAATACTTAATTGCATTAAATATTTTAAGAATTCATTATCATTATATTTCACAATAATATATAAATGAAAGTTCTCTTTAATAAATACTTTAAAATGTTTTTAAGTTGCAATAATACATAAGTACCATAGGTGTATGTTTTACATTTCTTAAAAGATGGTAATCTTAAGTAGATTAATATTAATAAACTGATAAATAATCATTGTGATACGGCCATTATTTTCGATTTAGTAGATAGCTGGTGGAGTTTTGGCACATATATACACAATGTTTACATAAGCCAAGAGAAATAAGTTTATTCTTGAAAGGTATACATTCACATAAATAACAATAACTGATGTAAGATAACAATAACATCATAGACCAATTAGTCATCTTCACACTACATACCTTCACACAATATACATTAGACTTATTAAAACAATAACAGTGCAATCTATAACAATGTTTTTGTAAATAAATATTTTTTACTGTTTAAACCTGAATGTGAAATATTTTTATCACAGTCCTATTATTTAATTAAGGCACAGTTTTGGACGCAATTTTGTATTGAAAAATTGTGTATTACTATTAAATAATAATTATTAATCTAATAAGTATTTTATATTTCAATCATATGTGTTTGGAAGTATTTGAAATTTTGTTATAATAAAATACTTCAAAACACTAAAAACATTTAAATATAATTCATTCAAGCTTTCTAATACCAAAAGCATAGACATTAACATTACTTGTCATACAATATGTTGAACCCAAGTTAGTTTTGCATTTAACTTTCACTTTTCCTTTTGAAATTTTGAACATTACTTGTTCCTAATATGCATGCTGTTATTTCGTACATATGGATTTTGCAATATTCGTGGTGTTGTTTCCATGACTCGTAACAGTAAATCATCTAAATAATTTTCAAGATCCTTATTCTTTTTCTTTTCTGACTCTACATCTT
This sequence comes from Phoebis sennae, assembly GCA_001586405.1. NCBI lineage: Eukaryota > Metazoa > Arthropoda > Insecta > Lepidoptera > Pieridae > Phoebis > Phoebis sennae. The sequence continues at coordinate 1,438,993 of LQNK01000185.1, read as the reverse complement.
TTTGCAAATTATAAATTAATAGTATTAAATCTTCACGAGGCATTCCTTCAAATTGCTGTAAGACTGTTTTGGGGATGTTATTATATGCAGGATTAATACTATCTTCCTCAACTATATTTTCTTCACCAACAATTATACGTTCTTCTAGCAATTTTTTAGGTTTGTTATTATTACCAAACTTTTTGAAGAATTTTGGACTGGGTTTTTCTTTCAATGAGCTTGGACTGTCTAATTTCTTGTTCCTTTCTAGACTAGATGACTTTTCTCTATCAATTGCTAATTGACTCATAGATTTTCGTGGCACCAATTTTTGTGACCATTCATCATTTTTGTCGAGGCCTTGAACAGGAAGTTGTGGTGGTGTGAATGTATCAAGGCTAAGGCGCACAGGTTTAAGAGGTGCAGATTTCTCTGATGTTGCTAATGTGCTGCTAGTGGATCTTCTTAAAAACTCTCCTCCACCTAAATTTTCAAGTGAGGCATTCACAGGGGAAGGTGTATATTTTGCCACACGTGGCATGTATGATGTTTGAACATTAAGTGAACTCCCTGAACTTTTGTGGGATAGATCATCAAAGGCAAATTCATCTTCATCTTCGCTGATAACCCCAGGATCAGCTTCACCTGGTAATCTTTTAGGCGTGGAAGTATCCGGGGTTGATATTATGGAACTCCTTAGATTTCCAATGCTGCCACTCAAGGAAGCTGATTCGTTTTTCTTATCTTTTTTCGTAAGATTCATTTTAGAACCTAGATTTTTTGCTAGTTTTTTTATGCTCTTACGTTTTTCAATACTTCCAATACTCATCAGGCTACCGCCAACATTTTGAGCAAGGCTCGACAATGAAGATTTATGTTTATCTTTTTTCGAAAGATCTTTGAGACTGCCTTCCTTCACAATGAATGCTACTTTAACCTCCAGATCACCCCTGTTCTTATCTGTTTCTTTGCCAGGTTTCCCGCGAAGGGGATACCATCGGTTTCTCGCACGTTCGTATACATCTAGGTCTTTTAACGGAATCGAAATTTGACCCAATAAATGATCTTTAATGATGTCTTCATCGTACACTTTTAAAACAATTTCAGCTGTATTCCCTTGTGAAGGTATATGCAATTCACATTCTTCATACCACTCAACATTTTCGGTAGCTTTGTGTTTCACTGAGGTTTGGAATTTCTCCTTGCCCAGAGAGATGGTAACGAAACAGTTATTTGTACCGTTCTTACCTTTTATTAGCAAGTTTCTAGCTCTTTGCACTGTTACTTGAACATGGGTGGGATCCCACATTATGTATTTAGCTAATTTCACAAATGCTCACTTGTAAGCTAATTAAATTATATAAATTTACCATTAACATCTAATTTGATATGGACTGTCACTACGTTTTATTATTACTAGAACACAACACAATACAATCATACTAAAGATACTGAATGATGATTCACATCACACACACTTGTGTTGCCAGTAGCATTTAAATTTTTGTTTAAATTTTAATATAAAATCCTACATTGGTCATTAAGAAAAAGGTAAATAATTTAATATTTTGCGCATAACTGCAATTTCATCACAACAAGCATTGAAAATATATTTCACATGACTGTACATATCACAGTAACTAAAGTGACAAAAACAGTCACAGCCTTGGTGTAAATGGTGAATGCAATGGTCTGTGGCATATTGTTAATATTTTTTTTTTTTAATATTTTTATTTGATATTATGATTACTTGGTTAAGTATAGTTCTGTAAAATTTATCATGTAATTAAATAGTAATAAGTATCGAAGAAAATAGTTATAATAGAAAGATTATTGCTTAGATGCTGTTTTAATACAAATTTACATAATGATTCTTATGAGAAATTTAGTAGAATTGCTTACTTAGCATAAAATTACTTGAGAAATAATAACATTATGATCACAACAATTAGAGTTCTGTAAAAAATATATAATGTTTTAGATTACTTAAAGGCATATTCATGCGGGTAATTTTGGCTTTTCAACCAGATTACTAAATTAAAGTTTATTTTAGTAAACCTCGGGCGTACTTTCACTATTTATAAAAATAAGGGTAAAGGCATCGGTTGGGAATAGTGGTAAATGGCAATGAGGAGCGAACATTGATGGCAATTGATGTTTTAATGAATAGAATAGGTGGTTTACTGATTAAATGTGTTAATTTGAGTGGATAATAATTCTTGTACGACAATTCAATCATTTCATAGAACGCGTATAGGTTATGACAATGACAACAATATCTTTTTTAAAATGCTAGTTCACTCATGTCTAATTTTCTATAATAAATGAATATTTCATATATTTCTTAGCTTTTATAAACATGTTTCATTTCATCGCATCGAATTTAATCATTATCTAAAGATTGTCTAGAATGTTCAATTTACTGGCCGTCAATTCTGAATGATATTTGCAGGTGGATTTTTAAAAAGTTTTCTGGGCCAAATCTGAACTATGAGGACTATCATAAAATGTCGAAGGCAGCCTTGAGTGTATCATTGAATTTTTGATACATTTATTTACCGAGAAATTGACATGTTGATTAAAAAAAACATTCTGTATTATTTCACTGATCGATAATTCAATAGTTCTTATAATAAGAATAATTTTGCAATATACTATCAATTTTTGAGGAACCGTCATATTTATTAAATGATGCTTAAATTTCTTGCATAGATTTTATGGTGTTACACGGTTTGCGTTGGAACCCATTTCAAAAATTCAGCCTGACTTGGCTCGTCAAATGTTTGTTTACAAGCAAGTGCATAGAGTAACATGGCCGGCTCGAGCTTTCACTCCCTCAGAAATTTGTAAATTTAAATTTTTTTTTTGGTATTTATATAGATCGAGAATTATCATTTAGGATCAAATAAAAAAGGGTCAACTAGCCTATTAATTAGAGACAGAGATTTTTATCATCTATACCAGGGGTTCCAAAACTATGCGTCGTGACGCCCTGGTGCGTCGCAAGAAGTATAGAGGGGCGTCGCAAGGACTTCATTGCTTCCCCCCATTGATTCGTCCCGATTATCTGTCTCTTTAATCCTATTTGAAACTAGAACTCATCCCCCGCTGACATTAGGGCCGGGCGTCTAAACATATAACTATACATTCGTAATTGCGTCGCGGATCGAAAAAGTTTAGGAACCTCTGATGTATACTATTGTTCAATACTAATAATATAACAATGTAGAGATTGAATTTTGTTTGAATTTTTCTTTGATCAACTTTTGTTTTTTTAATTTTATAGACCAGTGGTACCGTCAATCATCAAACATCTTTTTCAATCCGCGTCGCACTTAGGAGTTTAGTTATATGTTTAGGCGCCCTAGTGTCAGCAGGTGGTGAGTGTTGGTTGGTAAGTTAGTGTGGTGAGTTAGTTCGTAATAGGAGGAGAAATGAAATCCTCACGACGCCCTCCTGAATCATTCAAGATCACCGCCGGCATGGATGAAGAAATGAATGAATACAACTTTATTGCACACCTAAAAACAATACAACAACAAAAGATATACATATACATAATATGCAATAGGCGGCCTAACGATAAGGCCTAAATAATAACCTATTATTAATTCGAGTATTGGGAGAGGAATTTTTTTTATAGGTTAGACAAAAATACTACAGTTTATTTTATGAACCAATATTTTTTATGTTGTGCCTGTCGGTTAATGTATGTGGGCCATAAAATTATTTTGTATCAGTACCTTTATTGGGCATGCCTCATTTCCTGTCTTTCTTTGGTATGTTTTATGGACAAAAGAGCAAACGAAGGGAGGGTGGGAGCGAGGGGGAAATTTTACCAAGGAATTATTATTCTAGTATAAAGCTAAATTCTTACCCAGAAATTGCAGTCAGTTGCTCAAAAGAATTTACTCCCTAAATTAAAATAAATGCAAACAAATATACAACAAACGTGTTTGTAAAATTTATTACAGTAATAAAATTATATTGATATGTTGTATTTACTTAGTATATAGTAATATAAATTGCTGCTTCTACTTTCGAGTAGAAGCAGCAATTTATATTAATAATTTATAACGTTGTTGTATCATTCATACCTAGTAAACTGTATAGTATTATATTTTCTGTGATTCATACTATAAATTATTCACTAGCTAATTTCGAAGCAACCACATCAGTTGAATCAGTTGCTTTCTGAGTTCGGGTCTAAGTTGAACCCAGGTAGATATCTGCGGTTTTCTATACTGCTGTTTCCGCAATGTATAGCTCAGGACTGATTCAGTAGAAATGTTAGTAGATGAGCCATTTACAGATTTTATTATTTATTTGATTTTTTGCAACTAAAAGATATGTTACATTTAATAATTAGAAGCGTGTGTTCAATTGACTGGGGAAAAATATTTATTAAAAATGAATAGAGAATAGAAAACAAATAATTATTTTAGATCTAAAATAATATTTTTAAATAAATAAACTATAAAGTGCTGATTTGCTCATCATTGTTTTGAGGTAACTTTCTTGATTATATTAAAATAAGTTTGCGAAAATACCTATTTAGCAAAAATTCATAGAATTAGCAAGTCCGTCTCCGTTAATAGGAATTTCTAAGGATCACGAAGCGTGTCTAAGTACTTTGATTGATGAGCTACCCACCACCCTCTAATCTCGTCTAATCTCGGAACTTAAACTATTTCAAGACAAAGGTTACTCATAATATATCTTATTTACTAACGATAAATGCTATTAAGATTCCACGCCTTATTTATATGGACTATAATGGAATAAGTGAGACTTTAATATACAGGGTGTATTTTTTTTTTGATTATCAACTAAATTAATGTATCCTTAAAAGTAAACGTTATACAACCCAACGGTATGTATATGTATGTTTAATATATAAGTATGTAGATATGATGGCAATTTCGCCTTCGATAAAGCAAAAGTACCTGACAAAAAATTAAAATTATAATTTATAAGTTTATGACAAATCACATAATTCGCATCATTTATGTTAATAATAGAACGATTATAAACTTATATTAATATGTTATTCAATAAAAATCAATTGAGGACTACATTTTCCTGTAATTTGTATATTGTAATATTATGTTAGTTAATGTTGTAATGCTTTAATTAGTTAAGAATGCACTATAGTTATAATGCTGTATTATACCTACTCGTATTGATATAAGACTAAATATCCTGATTGCAATCATTTATATTAAACCCATGGATTACAGGCTTCGTGTATTTAAAATTTAATGTTTTAGCTTTTTGACACGATATATTATTATCAATTGATTTAAGAAATATGACTCCTCTGGATTTCTTTATGAATATATTACATCCTTATCGAAGTATTATAATCGAATTAGTCATTATTCTGAAACAAATCGTAAAATGCCGAAGAAATATGGTGAGCGTAAGTTTTTAATTACCAGATTTAGCTGGATTACTGCGGCAGACGGCTTAATGTTGCTTCTTTGTGACCAAATCCGTCTCAGTCATTCCTCACAAAAATAAAGTGAATATTTCACGATACTTCAAGTCTACGTTTTAAATTTATGATGAGTCATGCAGCAGTAGTCTTTGTTAATAAGGTTTTAATGACCGGTTTAGGGTTTTATAAAAGCTCATTTTGTAAGTATTAACGTCCATTATCTATATTTTTTGTAAAATAGGAAGAAACTCATTTAGCCAAACTAGGCCAGATGGGTGGTAAAGTTTGTTTAAATGTGAATTTAAATATTCTATTAAGTAACGAATTTAATTTTTAGACTCAATGCAGATTTATGCTTATACTATATTAACAATCTTAGAAAATTCATTTTCCATTGTAATATTAAAGGCTTATTAAATAAGTCGCTGGACAGCTCTATCAGCTAGAATTAAAGGGCTCAACCCGAAGAGTACAATTCCTACATAGCCAAGTAATCCGGAATACAATGTTATTTTCTTCGAAATAACTACCCATGATAAAGTAGTTAGTTAACGTTGTTTACGCGTCCCGACAAAATACTCTACCTGGAAGCCCATTGTTATATTGATCTATTTTATTATTCTAGGAAAGTAAATTGTAGATATTGTTTATAATCTGTTTAGGATTAGCGGGAAGTCATTAGCAAGTATTTTGTTGCTATTTAGCAAATGGGGGTTGTGTTTAAATATAAGCAGGTGTACTTTTAAATTCCTTTAGTAACGTTTTGGGACTTGATGAGATATGGTGAATTTGAAGGACGTTTCCGAGAGAAATGGTGAGGAGAGAAGTACTCCAATGATAACGCGCAACCATCATAATTGGGGGTCGAGATTCGGTCGGAGACGAGCAGAGGTAAACCGTGAGCCTCAAAATCTTCGTGATTTAGAGGAACAGGCTCAAATATCAGTGCAATTAATGGAAAAATATAATCCTAAGTCGGAACACAATTATCAAAAAGTGATGGATCTCTTACGTTTACAATATAATATGGTAAGTTTTATAAATTGCTTATAACTGTCTGAGTTAAATAAACAACGTTTTTCATATCAATAATAATATGAAATAATTCTTTTTCAGAATTTTATCGTCGTCTGCGACAAGTGTAATGGACCACATATAAACGATGAATTATTGGCCCCTGAGAGATAATAATTAAAACACCGAAATTCGAAAGTATATAATATGTATTAAGTTCAAATTTTAAAATACTTCGTGAAGTGCTCTTTTTATTTTTACGATTGGTGATTTTTTGACATAATCATAATATGTGTAATAATTTGTATACCTAATTTTTTAAAGCGAATGACGTAATTGTGATATTATATTTGAGGCGTGTATTTTACCTTATCCTGCATTAAAATCTGTACAATAACACATTATGGAATTCTATTCTATTCAAAATGTGTCAGTATATGGTCATTAACAAATGTAACTATTTTTTGCACAAGCATTTGAATGCGACTATACCTACACTTTCAGTCAATGAAAGTGAAATTTGAATAGCGAATGTATACCGTCCCACAGTGGATTTTTTTCGGACTGTTTTTTTTGTTTATTTTCAAAATCATAGTTAAGTTCTTTTATAGAAATATTTTTTGTATTGATTCTGTAATGTAATTTTTTCGTAAATTGTTTTTACAAATGGATGCGGAGGGTAATAAAAAATGTGGCTCCGATTAGTCGCGTCCTGCGATATTAAAGTGGAATGCTCCATAGATGGTGCCATTAGGGAGTGGAACGTAGGAAATTAACTGGTAGCTTGGTGTTAATCTGAGGAAGCAATATACGAGAGGCTCGACGACGCATTTCTTAATTACAGCAAATCCAACTCGGCTGTAGATTAAGTGATTTCCGATCAGGAACTGACCTCAGCGTACAGTAATTTTATTTGCTAAGCTCTCCTCATTTATGTTAATGAAAGGAAAGGTTGTCATTTGATGTCTGTATAAAATAAATGATTTTACGCAAATTCTGTTTTATTTTGAGAACCAATGATACATTTTAACGTGTAAAATGCAATATATTGGTATAGTTTTTGGGGTTACAGTGAAATTATATATCACACTTCTATTCCACCAGCTGTTCTAGGGATTTCGCTGCCGTAGCATAATGTTATATAGGCTTAAGAAGGGTTTCCAATGTTTTTAATCTGCGACGCACTTTTGGGACGCATAAATGGGGGGAGGGGAAGCAATGAAGTCCTTACGACACCCATCTTTACATCCTGCAACGCGCCAGGGCGTCGCCATGCACAGCTTGGGAATTTCTGGACTATAGCCTTCCTCGACTGATGGTCTATATAACACTAAAGGTTCGCTTTCAAACAAACAAACAGTTTTATAGTATTCGTATGAAGAGATTTGTGTTATACAAATATAATTTATACACTTTTTTATACCTTAATATAACTATTTCATACTCTTATTTCTCTAGAGAACAATGTAGAAGCACTATATATTATGCGATGTTTCTATATATTTAATGCTCGAGTAGTCAACATTACATACAAACTGCATAATTCGAACCCTACAGCGGTTTCAGCGTGGACGAATAAATTAAATTTAACTTTGTGTCGAACATATTGTTGTATAATTAATTGCAGGCAAGTTTTCCGTGCCGAAGGTTCGTTGGGTCAAATATATTCTAAAAGTCATTAAACACACACGCAAGGCGCTTGGGTTCGCTTTCACTATTATTTTGCTTTGCATAAAAAAGTTGAATTAATTAGTGGCGTTATTAGACTGAAATTTCCATGGAAGTTGCACTTGTAATTTACATTTTATTTTGTAATCTATGTGTACTCTTTTAAACTTCGTTGTTGCTTTTCATGAAGATTTGAAATAATGTAAGCTAATGGAGCAAAATTGTGTATAAACATCGACACCGAGTGTTTATTGCAACAAAATAAGAAGATGTCTATATCGAAGCTATAAAAATATTATTACAGTTAAAAAAACAATTAAGATGGACTTCCTGGACAACTGCAATGCAGACTGTTAATAAAAAGAACGAGGCCCTTAGAAAATGTGCTGCTTAATGCTATGCAAACTGAATGTTACGGACTTTTGATGTTCTCTTAATTCTTTGATGATATTGGTTTAACTGTCAAAATTAGATTTAAATTCATTTGTTTTAGTTAAATAAGTTGTAGAGGTACAATCGAGCTTGAAGCTTAGGGTGTACGCATTAATGTGTCTCTAAGCTTTTTTCCTAGATACGAACTTAGTCTAATCGTTCAAATATTCTAATACCCCATTGAGAGTTGAACTATCATTTGCGAATATAATTATAAATTATCATACCATACTAACAATCCCTATAAAATATTATTTTGGTATTGTAATAAGTAATAACCAGTTGGTTGGTTGGTTTAATATTGAATGCAACACATAAATAATTTTAATCACGAGAAGTTTAGGTTGTCGACCTAGTTAAACTTCTATGAATTAAAATCAATAAAAATATTTTATAATGCAATGAAATCACGTTCTTTCTGTGTAAAAAGTGTACCAATTTTACGTGATTTTATATTCAAAATCTGATAAGAATAAATGGAAATTGAAAATTGGCGTGTCGATAACGTTTTAAGGATCGTGAGTTTTATCAGCTTCGAACACGGTTAGAAATATAACGTTACACAGAATGCGTAGTTTGTACGCCAAACTTTTGGGTAAGTCGGTATCTTTTAGTTAAAATATATTACCTGCTTTCAAGAGTTGCTGAGGTTTAACTAGAAATTACAGAAGTATTAATTTAAAGGCCTTATTAAATGACATTATCCAATTAACAAGCAAAATTAATAGTATTAAATTATTTGAATATAATATGTTTCATAATCCAATTAATATGATTCAATTTCTATTACAGTTATTGATATATTATATTTCACACAACGAGCAAATAGTTTCCAAATACGAACTGCAGATATAAATGGAATTTTAGATTATTTGCAACAGAAAAGATATGACGAAAATAAAAGTGAACTGGAAAGTGAGGAAACCGCACCTGAAATCCAAATCTTAAAAAGATTATTGGGCGGAAATTATCCAATGGCACAATCATATCATGATGATGATGAGAATATTGCGTTACCTGACTTCACTGAATACAGTGCGTATCCAGAGACGGAATTGGAAGCATTATCCAAATTGTTATCTCAAAAATCACAAGAAACTAACACACAATTACCCAAATTCAACCGAAAACCGCCGGTTCCTAAAAACAATGATAAAGGTAACAATGCTCATGGTTATTCAAAAGTATACCTGGTTCTGGATCCGCGAGCAAAAATTAATAATGCAGATTTCAAATCAGGCATAGGCGATATGTAAGTATTCAAGCTTCAGCTCGCGTAAAGATTTGGAATTAAAAAATCAACATTTCCACCCATTTACACATCGTTAGTATTCCATTGAGCTGGTTTGACTTGGGAGTCTGCAGGCATATTAAAGTAGGAAGCTTATAAATTTAACTTTGAACAATGTACTGACTTACAATTTCAAATTCATAATTAATTACTATTTCAAATATCTTTGTTATGAATTAAAAATTATTTATCATTTGTTTGTGAATACCTGTAATATGACAATAAGTATTAGATTCAATCTAGGAATAGTTTTTCATGCACGTTCAAGGTAAAAAAATCTTTTTAGGTCTAAACATATCTTGGTTTATGGGGCAATCTATGTTAAGCTAGCGAATTTTTTGGGCGCGTTCGTTTTCTTCTGACTATTTTTAATCGAAATTTCAACTAAAGTACGTAGCGCAAAGGTTTCAGGTGGTTGTTGTAGACAGCCATTTGCACGCAATGGTTAGTCACTCCACAAACAAACTTTTATTTTTATTTAAGAGTATCGATGCTTGTATCTAAAGGAAAAAGGAATACAAATCCACAATCTAAAAAACAGAAACGATATAAAGGATTCGTTGTAATGGACGATTTCTTGTCAAGACGACGAAGCAGGGACTCGAATGAAAGTAAGACTCTTGTTCTTTTAACAGTTATTGTTATTTACATATATCGTAATCATGAATAGTGTTATCGTTATAGAATTTAAAAATCTGCATCAGGGAAATCATAACTTTACTATATAACTTTATGATAATTTAAAGGCGAATTTGCATTATGTCGCCTCTACATATCAAGAGATGCATTGGCCGATATCTCCAGACGTATCGGCGGATGGATTTGTTCGTAGTGTCCACATATCTGTCAAAGCATCAGTCGTTTCTCGTTCTTGAAAGACATCGGTCATGCAAAAATTTAAAAATGGACGTCTTGTGAAAATGGAATGGATTTAATAATGGACATTGAGACCGCAGTCCGTAGCCGCTCTAGCAAATTACATAAATAAGTAGTACTTTTTGAGTGTACATCTCAATAGAATAGTTAAAAAAGGGGAAAAGATGTTATTTAATTGAAAAAAAATGATTATAAATTTAAATGTTTCCTCAGTACTCATGTTTGCCATTTTTA